>JAGFNQ010006867.1:28980-200528 GCA_024364735.1 Boesenbergia rotunda | reverse complement strand
GTCTGCAAAATTAAAACAAAAGGGTATCAATTAGAATTAACAATTATATTTGCAAAAAAGAAAAACTTACGGAGATTGGGGCTAAGGCTCGTGACTTTAGGTCTGAGGTCAGCCCTGTAAAGAAGCTCCTCACATTGTACCAGCTTGAGGCCGTGAAAGTTCATCCCGGCCAAGATACCCTTAGCCCTCTAGTACCCTACGTCCTACTAGAAGTCGCCTAGGTCGAGGATGGGCAGCAGGCTCTCACTCCATCGACTGGGGCTGCAGGGGCGCTAGGGGAGTCGAATAAAGAAAAAACGTTCCTTCCATCCCTTGTGGGAAGAAGGAAGACTCCCTAAGAACCTATGGCTGGTGCGGGCAGTAAAACTAAAAGCCCCCTGGATGTAAAGGTAGGGACGAAGAAGAAATGGAAAATTTGGGGGGTCAAAGGGATATCAAAAAGTTTAAAAAGGACAAATGTCCCGCCCATTTGAGAAAAGACGTTTGGAGCCAGTTGGTGTAGGGGAATGTCAAAGTAAGTAGCAATATTCATGAAGATAGGGGGGATAGGGAACCGAAGCCCTAACTCTACCTGCCCTAACAAAAAAGTGAAGAAACTTAAGGAAGGTTCTACAAGTGATTGACCTAATACAGGGACTTCTACCTCAAAGTTCGTTGGGATACCATACTTCTCGCGGGCAGCTTGGAGGGCCTCTAACCTAACCCTAAAGGAGATGGTCTCATACCACTCTGGGTGATAAGTCTGTTCCCCTGAGTGATCTTCGCCCCCACCTTGGATCTTCTTCTACTTCCCTATTGGACCCATGATGGTGAATGAAGGGAGAAGACGGTAGGAGAAGACTTACACTGGGAATGGATGCAGCAGCAAGATGATTATGTTAGTAGGAGCCCTAGAGCCAATCATATGATGATTAACTAGGGACATTTTGTATCATATTCTATTATTAATAAAGGCATGTTTGGTTATTATACTTACTTTGTATTTGTGCCAAATAACTAAGGATAATAATGTTCTTGGGTAGTAGATTCTTATCTACATTATATCGATTGGTTGAATCGATAATGAGATGATGTAGAGAACACTACTCTAAACCATTCCTAGTCAAGTATTAATATTCAAGGACAATATTAATGCATAGAGACTAGCATGTAGGTCAACTGATGACTTGAGCTCACAAGTCATGGATATGTGATATCAAGTTGACACATGGGTATACATTAGAGAATGTGAACTAAATTGACCCGCTATGAGAAAGTTTCATAGATTGTCATATGAGTGTCATAAACTTTCTCATGTGACTATTGGTATGAATAGTCCTTAGACCTGAAGTCACTACAGTTCCCTACATAAGGAGTTATGTACTTTGGTATTATCAAACGTCACCCGTAATAGTGTAGACTATAAAGGCGATCACTGGGTATGTAATGAATTATACGGAGGGATATGAGTGATGTAGATGGGATCTATCCTTCTCATATGAAGGGAGTGATATCTGTGGGCCCCTTGATCGAGCAGGACTACTGAAACGCATGACCATTCTCAAATGAGTCAATATGGGATATTGAGCTCATTTGTTTGAGTCAGTCTACTCGGGGATCAAGAAACACAAGATTGATTGAGGATGACACGGTCTATGCCTCATTGGTGACTCTAGATATCAAGGATAGAAGGACAAGGTCATACATTATCATAGTCACGGAGGTTTAGTCGGATCTCGACATTTCTTGTTACTTGGGTAGCAATGATGCATTGCTAGATGCCGCTCATTTCTTATGTGTCTAAAGCGTTTAGGCGCATTGCCAACGTCGCGAGAACCTATTGGGTCACACACTAAGGACATGATGCTTCGGGAGCCTGAGTTGGGAACTCGGGAGATCTGAGCCCGAGTTGGGAACTCGAGAGATCTGAGCCCGAGTTGGGAACTCGGGAGATCTGAGCCCGAGTGGGGAACTCGGGAGCTCGAGTTGGGAACTCGGGAGCGCGGGTCGGGAGCTCGGCACTCGGCAGACTGAGCTAGGAGCTCGGCAGATTGAGTCGGGAGCTCGGCGCTCGACAGACTGAGTTGGGAGCTCGGCAGACTAGGGTCGAGACTCGGCACTCGGCAGACTGGGCTGGGAGCTCGGCAGACTGGGTCGGCACTCGGTAGACTGGGTCGGGAGCTCGACATTCGGGAGACTTGGTCGGGAGACTTAGTCGGAAGCCCGGGAGGCCCGGTCGGAGTTGCATGTGTAGGAAAGAGAAAGGTCTCTCTTCATTAGATGAAGAGAAGGTGAAGAGTCACACAGAAAGATGTGTTCTTTATTGGCTTTAATGAAGGGAAGTCAAAGAGACAAAAGACTCTTCATATTCATGGGATAAATATAAAAGAGGGACTGTGTCACTTTGAATGAGAAGGGTGTGCTTTCCTTCTTCCCTTCCTCTCTTCTACCTCTTCTCCCTTTTGGCCGAAACCCTATTGTAGGGTTCTTGGTGTTCTGCGAACTACCTCAAGTTGCTAGCACAACTAAGGTAGTTCTCCCGAAGTCGAGAGATTGTGTCCGTGTGGATACGAATAGAGGCACGGATGCTTGAACGTGCAAGAGATCCGGCGCATCTTGGACGAGCGGGATAAGCAAAGGGCACGCTCCAAAGGTATATCTTCTTTAGAAGTAGATGTAGATCAACTTTGTACGTGTTTTTCTTTCGCATGGATCGCTCGAGGGTTCTTGTTTCCGTTGCGTTTTTATGTTTTGGTGCCGGGAGAACCCAACAGTGGTATCAGAGCCACTTGCAAAAGATCGTACAAAGTTTTATGCCTTTTATATGTGATATAGAAGTAGGACAAGATTTATTATGAGTTGCATATAACTGTTTGATATGGCAGTCGGGCTCCCAACCTCCCACTCGGGAAGACGGGCCGCTGTGGTCATACCGAGCCGAAGCTCCCCGAGGCCACTCGGGAAGACAGACGCTCGAGTCGTCCCAGGAAAGGAAACTCCGAGAGTGTCTCGGGAAAGAGAAGTCCGAACTATATGGGTCTCGGATTCATGTTGATGAATCTAGGGCAGCGACTCACTCGGGTAGGCAAAATAAATTTTGTATCGGGGCGCTGCCCTGCATCCCGCAAGGGCGCTGCCCCTTAACCCCGCCCGCTAACCGGCGTGAGTTTCTGCTCAAGAGGCAAATTTTGTTTTTGCACTCATAATAAAATCAATGTCCTAAATTTATTGTGTATGATTGATGACATGGTGAATGGTTATGACCTTAACCCCAATGTGATTGGATGTATGTGTGTGCGTGCATGTTGTAATTTATAATACGGCCTGCATGTCATGCCTTGTCTATATTCTTCCTAATTGTAAAATTAGATGTAGACTCGAATGTAACTCAAGTTTTCCTACATTGTAATGTACAAAAGGAGTAATGGAGTGTCCATTGAAGAATGTGTTGGGTTCTCCCGGCACAAAATAATAAAAACGCAGTGGAAACAAGAACCCACGAGGATCCATGCGAAAGAAAACTCGTACAAAGCTATCTATCTAATAGATTTATCTACTGTTTAAACCTTTGAAGTGTGCCCTTCGGTTATCCCGCTCGTCCAAGATGCGCCGGATCTCTTGCACGTTCAAGCGTCCGTGCCTCTATTCGTATCCACACGGACACAATCTCTCAACTTCGGGAGAGCTACCTTAGTTGTGCTAGCAACTTGAGGTAACTCGCAGAACACCAAGAACCTTACAATAAGGTTTCGGCTAAAAGGGAGAGGAAGAAGAGAGGAAGGGAAGGGGAAGAGCTCAGGCCAGAAGAAGACCCATCCAAAGTCACAAGGCCCTCTTTTATAATCAACCCATGAATATGAAGAGGTTTGTGTCTCTTTGGCTTCCCAATAAAGAGCACATCTTTTTATGTGACTCTTTATCATTTCCCATGCAAGAAAAGAATCTTTTCATCCAATGAAAAGAGACTTTTCTCTTTCCTCCATGCAACTCCGACCGGGCCTCTCGGGCTTCCGACTCGGTCTCCCGACCAAGTCTCCCGAGTGGCGAGCTCCTGACCCAGTCTTCCGAGCTCCGACCTAGTCTGCCGAGTTCCGACCCGATCCGTCGAGCTCCGACTCGGTCCACTAATCTCCGACTCGGCCCGCCGAGCTCCAACTCGGTCTCTCTCGAGTTCCCAACTCGAGTCCTCCGAACTGACCTCCCAAGTTCCCAACTCGGGCTCAGATCTCCCGAGTTCCCAACTCGGGCTCAGATCTACCGATCAATTTTTCCGAAGCATTGTGTCCTTTGTGTGTGACCCAATAGGTTCTCGTGACGTTGGCAATGTGCCTAAACACTTTAGACACATAAACAATGAGTGGCATCTAGCAATGCATCATTGCTACCCAAGTAACAAGAAAAGTCGAGATCCGACTAAACCTCCGTGACTATGATAGTGTATGACCTTGTCCTTCTATCCTTGATATCTAGAGTGACCAATGAGGCATAGACCGTGTCATTCTCAATCAATCTTGTGTTTCTTGATCCCCGAGTAGGTTCACTCAAATAAATGAGCTCAATATCTCATATTGACTCATTTGAGCATGGCCATGCGTTTCAGTAGTCCTACTCGATCAAGGGGCCCACAGATATCACTCCCGACATATGAGAGGGATAGATCCCATCTATATCACTCACATCCCTCCGTATAATTCATTACATACCCAGTGATCGCCTTTATAGTCCACCCTGTTACGAGTGACGTTTGACGATACCAAAGTACATATCTCTTTATGTAGGGAACCGTAGTGACTTCGGGTCTAAGGACTATTCATACCAATAGTCACATGAGAAAGTCTATGACACTCATATGGCAATCTATGAAACCTTCTCATGGCGAGTCATTCAGTACACATTCTCCAATGTATACTCATATGTCAACTTGATATCACATATCCATGACTTGTGAGCTCAAGTCATCAGTTGACCTACATGCTAGTCTCCATGCATTAATATTGTCCCAGAATATTAATGCTTGACCAGGAATAATTTAGTGTAGTGTTCTCTACATTATCTCACTATCGATTCAACCAATCGATATAATGTAGATAAGAACCTACTACACAAGGACATTATTATACTTAGTCATTCGGCACAGGATACAAAGTAAGTATAATAACCAAACATGCCTTTATTAATGATAGAATATGATACAAAAATGCCCCTAGTCAATCATCACATAATTGGCTCTAGGGCTCCTACTAACAGAATGAAGTTACAAGAAGGATGCCAACCACACATGATGACCGAAGGTTGCTCTTGAAGAAGATGTTATCCCTAGGTTGACCATCGATCTTCTCATTGGCTTGAGAAGATCATAGTATACGGGTCATAACCATGTCACATTTTCTTGCTTATATATTGATATATGCTATGTGTGTGTGTGATACATGCTTAGATGTTTATCTTAATTAAGTCAACTCAATATACCTACCAAGGTTCGGTACTCATAAACTACCTTGATCATTTGTTGTTGGGTTTGCCAAAGCAAAGCAATGCATTTTATCTTGGTAGAGTGTGAGAGGACAATTGTGATGTCCCGCTATCGAATTTTGGGTGAGACTTAACTAAGTCACCTCAATTAGATTGAGAAACTTAGAGGCATATCCCAAAAGTTGGGAAAATAAGGGTGAGAGGAAAATTATACTAAGTCTTGGGTGATTAGCCAAAGCTAACTCAAGATGATGTGTAATGTGAATCTTATACCTTTTTCCAAGAGTTGCATACGATGTAATTGGTAAGATATTACCTACCTAATTGTACCAAGTCTTGGGTGATTAGCTAAAGCTAACTCAAGATGAAGTATAATTTGGATCTTGTCCCACAAAATATAGTCGCTATTTGGTTTGGAGCTAGTAGTGTGGACAAATTGAGTTTGTCTACATCCATGACTAGCTCCTACAAAAGCTCTACGATTTAGTGGGAGTATCATTTAATTAAAGGTCTAATTAAATGATCTAGATATGATACTTATCTCTGCATGTTGTATTGTTGTTGATCACCATGTCGTCTAACACGTCAAATACTCTCTCTCTACGATCTGTCCTTGAGAAGGACAAGCTCAACGGAGCTAATTTCCTGGACTAGTACAGAAACTTGAGGATAGTCCTCAAACAAGAACAAAAATTGTACGTCCTAGAGCAACCCCTTCCAGAAGCACCCGGCGCTACCGCCACCCGTGTCGAAAAAGATGCTTACAAGAAGCATCAAGATGATGCATTGGATGTATCATGTCTTATGCTTGCCACCATAAACTCTGAGCTTCAGAAGCAACATGAGAACATGAATGCACATGATATGGTTGAGCATCTAAAGCAACAATATCAAGGGCAAGCTAGGCACGAGCAGTTTGAGGTGTCCAAAGCCCTATTCGCATGCAAGATGCAAGAGGGAACTCCTGTAGGGACTCACGTACTCAAAATGATTGGGTATGTGGAGAACCTTGAAAGACTAGAATTTCCACTGGGCCAAGAATTGGCTACTGACCTTATCCTGCAATCGTTGCCGAAAGGGTACAATCAATTTGTCATGAACTACAACATGAATGAAATTGATAAACCTCTGCCTGAGATGCTCAGCATGTTGAGAACTGCTGAACCTAATCTCAAGAAAACCAAAACCAGTAATGTATTGATGGTTAACAAGGGCAAAGGCAAATGGAAGCCTAAAGGCAAGGGTAAGACCCAAGCCAAAGGCAAGGCCAATTCTACTACATCCAAGGCTAAAGGAAAAGTGCCTAAGGAAGGGACCTGCTTCCATTGTGGTGAGACCGGACATTGGAAGAGGAATTGCAAACTCTACCTGGAGGAAGAAAAGAAGAAAAGAAGTGAGACTACTGTCTCAGGTATTTTTGTTATAGAAGTCAATCTATCTATCTCTTCATCTTGGGTATTAGATACCGGATGTGCTTCTCACATTTGTACTAATGTGCAGGGCCTTCAAAGAGTTAGATCATTGACCAAGGGCGAAGTGGACCTACGAGTAGGTAATGGAGCAAGAGTTGCTGCTATTGCTGTAGGAACATATTTCTTGTCTTTGCCCACTGGGCTTATCTTAGAACTAGAAGAGTGCTTTTATGTACCTGCATTAACTAAGAACATTATTTCAGTATCTTATTTGGACAAGAAAGACTTTTCATTTATCATAAAGGACAAATGTTGTTCTATAATGCTAAATGACATGTTCTATTGTAATGCACCATTGATGAATGGACTCTATGTTCTAGATCTAGAGAACCCAATCTATAACATAAATACCAAACGGTTCAAACCAAATGATTTGAACCAAACATATCTCTGGCATTGTCGCTTAGGATATATAAATGAGAGTTGCATATCCCATCTCCATAAGGATGGATTACTGGACTCATTTGATTTTGAATCATATGAGATATGTGAATCTTGTCTTTTAGGCAAGATGACCAAGACTCCATTTAGTGGACACGGCGAAAGAGCGACAGAGTTGTTAGGACTCATACATACTGATGTATGTGGCCCTTTCAATGTCACAGCTAGAGGAGGCTATCAGTACTTCATCACTTTCACTGATGATATCAGTAGATATGGCTATGTGTATCTAATGAAACACAAGTCAGAATCCTTTGAAAAGTTCAAAGATTTCAAGAGTGAAGTACAAAACCAACTTGACAAAAGTATTAAGATGCTTCGATCAGATCGAGGTGGTGAATACCTTAGCCAAGAATTTCGTGACCATCTAGCAGAGTGTGAGATCATATCCCAACTCACTCCACCTAGAACACCGCAGTGGAATGGTGTGTCCGAGCGGAGAAATCGTACTCTATTAGATATGGTACGATCGATGATGAGTCAGACAGATCTTCCTACTTCCTTCTGGGGATTCGCTTTAGAGATAGCTCTTTTCACACTTAACCGAGCTCCATCAAAAGTCGTCATAAAGACACCATATACGATATGGACTGAGAAGAGTCCCACGATGTCTTTTATGAAGATTTGGGGTTGTGAGGCTTACGTTTGACGTCAAGTATCAGATAACTAGGACCCAAATCTGATAAGTGCTATTTTGTAGGATATCCCAAGGAAACAAAGGGATATTACTTTTACAATCACACACTAGGCAAAGTGTTTGTCGCTAGAAATGACGTTTTTCTAGAAAAAGAGTTTATTTCTAGAAGAATTAGTGGGAGTAAAATCCATCTTGAAGAAGTTCAAGATACAGATAGCACTGATGCCTTAATGGACATTGAACAGGCACCATAAGATGTTGTGGATCATGAGGTTGCTGCACAAGAAGTTATGGAACAATAAGCTGTTCAAGTAGACCAACCTCCTCGCAGATCTGATAGGATATGTCGTCAGCCTGAGAGATACTCTTTTCTCTTGTCTGACCATGATGGTGTTACGCTTATTGAGTTGAATGAGTCTACATCCTATCAAGAAGCTGTGATGAGCCCAGATTCTGAGAAATGGCTAGAGGCCATGAGATCCGAAATGGAATCCATGTACGCTAACCAAGTATGGACTTTGGTTGATCCACCTGAAGGGATTAAACCCATTGGGTGTAAGTGGGTCTTTAGAAGAAAGACTGACATGGATGGACTCATGCATACCTATAAAGGGTGATTGGTAGCTAAAGGTTTCAAGCAAATTCATGGTAACGACTATGATGAAACATTTTCACCAGTTGTGATGCTTAAGTCTATTCGGATAATGCTTGCTAATGCAGCTTACCATGATTACGAGATCTGGCAGATGGATGTCAAAATCGCATTCCTAAATGGGAATCTACTCGAGGATGTGTACATTGTTGATGCAGTCTGGCCCTGATTGTTGTTTTGGTGTTGACACCGATTTTAGTTTAGGTTGATGATTATGATGATTATGATTAAGTCCTGATCGAGGATTAGGCAGGGTTTGGAAAATCCTAACCTGGAGGGTTAGGTGTGTAAAATCCTAGCTTGGAGGGCTAGGTGTTGGAAAGTCCTAATTCGGAAGGGTTGGGTGAAAAGTCCTAGCTTGGAGTTCCCAAGACTATCACTTCTGATAGGGATGGTCGCTTTACCTCACATTTTTGGGAATACATCCAGAAGTCTCTTGGCACTAAACTGCGGTTCAGTACTGCTTTTCACCCTCAGACTGACGGGCAAACGGAACGAGTGAATCAAGTATTGGAGGATATGTTGAGAGCTTGTGCCCTGGATTTCAAAGGAAGTTGGTGCCGATATCTATGTTTAGCGGAGTTCGTTTACAATAATAGCTACCAAGCTACTATCGGAATGACACCCTATGAAGCTTTGTACGGGAGGAGATGTAGGTCTCCAATTTGTCGGTACGAAGGTGGTGAAAAGAAGGAAATGGGGCTCACGACGGATCTCATCGATGACACCACCCGAGCTATACAGAACATTCGACAACGGATTGGAGCTGCTCAGAGCCGGCAGAAGAATTATGCGGATGTTCGGCGTAGGCCACTGGAATTTGAGGTTGGAGATCTAGTATTTCTCAAAGTGGCTCCTATGAAAGGGGTAACAAGGTTTGGAAAGAAGGGAAAACTAAGTCCGCGATATGTGGGGTCGTACCCGATTCGAAAAAGAGTGGGCAAGGTGGCATATGAACTTGAGCTACCTCAGGAGATGTCGGCTATCCATAACGTGTTTAATGTGTCGTTGCTCAAGAAATGTATTCTAAACACAGATCAAGTGATCGACCCACAGACAGTACAAATTCAGGAGGATCTAAGTTTTGAAAGCTGACCTATTCAGATCTTGGATCGGGAAAACAAAAAGTTAAGAAGCAAGGAGGTACCCCTAGTCAAGGTCTTGTGGCAAAGTCAACGGTTCAAGGAAGCTACCTGGGAACGCGAGGACGAGATGAGACGCAAAGACCCGGAGCTATTCTAAGTTCGAGGACGAACTTTCACGAGGTATGGGGGATTGTAACGACCCGGGAAATTTTCTCATACTTTCCTTAAAATATTGATCATGTCTAGATAATTTTCCAAGGAACCTAGAGATATTAGTACGAATCTTAGCCTAGAAATCCATGATTTTCTCATTTAAATTGAGAAACTAAGTACTAATGGGCCTTATATAGGCTCTAAAAATGGGTTTTAATTAGGTAGAATTTAATATAAATATAAAAGAATTTTAATTAGGAATTTTGGCATGATTATGGGCGACTTTTAGGGAATTTTCGGAAATAAGGAAAAAGAAAATAAAAATAAAGTGCATGCACCAAGGATTGAACCTTGGACCTAGTCTACAACCATGCATGCACTAACCAATTCACCTAGCAAGGGAGTGCTAGTAGAGAATGAAGTGGATCTTGGTTAAGGCTTAGGGGAAATGAAGAGTCAACAAGGGAAGAGACACTATGACTCTTCACTTGCCCACTTCATGGTGAATAAAGGAGAGGAGTAGTAACTTACCAATTAAGATTTCTCTTCTCCTCATCCACCAAGCCTTCTCTCCTTCTTCATCCCTCTCCTAGCCAAAACCCACAAGCCCCAATTCCCTTTGGAAAAGTTTCACAAGAAGGCTCCATCTTCATGACCCAAGGTTCTTGTTCAAGTTTACAAGGGCTAGAGGTGGCTAGAAAGCAACAAGGTCTTCATCCTTCTCCCAAATCTAAGGTCTAAAACCAAGATAATCTAAGGTAAGACTCCCTCACCTGTGGTGTAATAGTTCTCCTTGTTATTGATTATAATATGAAGTTTGGTTTGGGTTTGATGTTGAGAAAACCATGACTTTGACCCCTATAACTTTCGGCCACCATGGTTTTTGGGTCCAAGATGATGTTAAAAATCTTACTCATGCTTTCTAATGTTTTCCCATATTGAATATAGGTTAAAATATGATTTGGAGAATTTTTGGAGTACCCTAGCATCCTAAGGGTTTCGTCCAACACCATGAACTCATGGTTAGGGTTGGATCTAAACCTTCATGTATGCATCTTGTGTACCTTCATGATACAAGAGAGGTTGAGGTGATTATGTGAATTTTCACATGGCCTAGAGACCCTACAAGTTTTGGCCAAGATGGATAATAGGGCAAAAGGATAGGGCTTACTTCAAGTAAGGGTTCCAAGGGCTCCTACGGTAGGGTAGGGGTGGTGTTGGATGATTAATTGGAAATTTTATGAGATTTCCATGGACCCATGGCCCATGCATGTTTTGGCCAACCCTAGAAGAAGGGCTAGGAGTTAGGGTTAACCCTAAAACATGAGCCCTAATAGCTTCCTATGACTTTATAAGTAATGTATGGTCTTTTATTTACCTTATGCTACCTTACATGTCATTTGAATGGTTGAACCCTTCCCTTACAAGTTTCGGCCAAGCCATGTAAATGGGGTTTAGGTGGAGTTAGGGTTTCAAGAATGATGGTTTATGGCTTATTATGATATATAGGTTCAAGCATGTGGTAGAAATTATGTTACCTTTAACCCTAACCTTAGGTGTTATAGTTCATGTTTGATATGTTTATGTTAGATGCCATGGTTATTTTATGTATCATGATCATGCAAGTTAGATGAATTAGGAGAATGGTCTATGTGAATATGTCATGTTTTATGAATATAATGCAATGCTTATCTTATGTATCATGATCATGCAAGCTCTATGAATTAGGATGATGGTCTAGGTAAACATGTCATATTTTATGAATACAATACAATGCTTACCTTATGTACTATGATTATGCAAGCACTATGAACAAGAATGATATTTATGTAAGCATGTCATGTTTATGAATGAAGATAATGCTTATGCCTTAGGGCATCATGATGCTATGCATTAAGTATGAACGATGAAAGGTCAAGTATGATTTATGTCATGCTTCATGTAACAAGGTTATGCTATGTTTAAATATGCTATGAATGTGTTGGATCGAGAGAACCGATAGAGGGGGGGTGAATATCGGAAATCGTTCGGATAAGATAGAGAATTTGCACAGCGGAAGATTGAAAAATAAAATACGCAAACACCAAGATTTTTTACTTGGTTCGGAGCCTAGGTCGACTCCTACTCCAAAGCCCACGGTCGTTGACCGTTTTCTGCGGGCAATTCTATATGTCGCAAAAATAGTTTATAAAAGATTTTACAGAATTCAGTACAGTAAACTAAAATGGCTCTTCGTTACCGACGTCCGGAGTAGATAGTATTTTTGGAGCGGGAGGATGTCGTCGGCGCTTGAGTCTCGTGTCGGGAGGTTTTCGGAGCAGAGCGCGGGAGTAGAAGAGCGTCGAAGCATTGAATGAAAGTGATGCTTGAAGCTTGGGGTCGAGGGCCCTTTATATAGGGCCTGGGGGCGCCCGGGACGTCGGGAGCGCCCCCCCCCCCCCCCACGTGTCGGTTGATCCGACTTTTTCTCGGTCAGCGTCTGATCTCTTCGAATTCGAGATCAGCTTTGACCGGGGCGCCCGCATTGACCGGGTCAAGCCTTCATCCTCTTGGCTTCATGAGGGTGTGCTTCGGCAGCTGTCACTGGGGGTGCCCCGACATATAACTGTCGAGGCGTGTTTTCACTCCTGCTGTCTTGGGTTGACCTTGGGGCGCTGGAACATCCAGGGCACCCTGCTCAGCTTCTGCCTCACTCCTTTGAGGCTCTCTGAGCTGCAAATACTCAGTCCTTCGGTCCTGCATCCAGGGTTAGTCCAAAAAGCAGTATTATATTATTTTATACAGCCTTAGCTGTCTTGGTTCTGACTTTGGGTCTCCAAAATGGAACCCTAGGTCGAACCGACGCCTACTGTTCCCTCGACGGGGAACGCATCCTCACCTACTCCTCTCAGGAGAATGTACCTGATGCCAACCGCTCCTTTGGTTGGACTTTTGCCTGGCGGTCCTTTGCCAGGTCTTAGATGACGAGCTGTCCTTCGCCCGGTGCCTAGCATTCCTTCGCTAGGGCTTCAGTCCCAAGCTGTCCTTCGCCTGGCGCCTAGCAGTCCTTCACTAGGGCTTTTCACTCTGGCATTCCTTCGCCAGTGCCTAGCAGTCCTTCGCTAGGGCTTTTCATTCTGGCATTCCTTCGTCAGTGCCTAGCAATCCTTTGCTAGGGCTTTTTACTCTGCACACTCAAGGGACATGTTAGATAACAAGTAAGACTTAACTTTTGAACCCTGTTGCCATTATCAAAACACAGGTTTGACTTTGGTGCTTTCTGCACCAACAATCTCCCCCTTTTTGATTTATGGCAACCCTAGTTCAAAAAGTTAAGTTTAATCAAAAGCATAAAAATTTGTTCCCTCCCCCTGGAGGGAATCTCTCCCTAGATTTTTCAAATCTTCGTGGGGTTCTAAATTTTAAAAAAACTTTACTTAGAATGATTTTGCACTTTGAAAACTTAAGTTTAGGTACTTTGGAAATCTTTTGATAACTTAAGTTTTAAAAGTACATAGAGGAGATTTTGAAAGCATGAGTTTAGAGAAAAAAATTTGAAGCCTTAAGTTTAAAGTACTCATAAGTTTTGAAAACTTTAAGGTAAGTACTTAGTAGGATTTAAGTACTTAGTAAACTTTGAAAGTACTTAGTAAATTTTGAAACACTTTAATTAAATTTTGAAAAACTTAGGCTTAAAGTACTTATGGAAGTTTTGAAAAACTTAGGCTTAAAGTACTTCTAGAAAAGTTTTTGAAAAGCTTTGAAAAGTAGCTAACTTTTTGAAAAAAAAAAATTTGAGATTTTGAAAAAATTAAAAATTTGAACTCTCTCCTTTCCTATCTCTCCCCCTTTGTCATATATCAAAAACAGATAGATATAACAGAAATTAAATTGCATAGAAGAAATAACTTGCATAAAGGAAAAATATTCGTGTGATTTTGCTGTACTGAACCAAGACTTAGACCAAATCAGTTAATTTTCTCTTGTAGGGACCTGTCTAACCTATTTAGCTACTTACTAACTGTTATAAGCAGTAGTTTTCGCTAGGGTTAGTCAAGTTAAGTGTTTCTGTTCAAGTTAGATTTTCTAAACTTGACACTTAACTTAATTGCTGTCTAAGTTGTATTTAGTGCCCCAATTACTGCAAATGCACTGACTTAAAGCATCTTGAATTAAGGCAAAGACCTAAGCATCTCAACCCTTTCTAGGTTATCAATCAAAGTACCCTAAAGTGCTTGTGAGATGCTGGCTTCTAAATCTATAGGTGCATGCAGTTCTAGGGTTAGGGCCTAGGCTAAGTCCATTTGCGAAAAAGCCCTAGTTTTGAAAGGCGGTAGTTTTTTAAAAAAACTAAGTCCGAAAAGATTTTAAAACTGATTTTAAAAACAACAATTTTTCAAAGTTCTTTTAGAAACTGATTTTTAAAAAAATAAAAAATAAAAGTAGAGTTAATCTATTCTACAGAGCGCAATCCTAACTGCCTTCTTAGTGAGCTGAACTCAGACTCAGGTAAGGGTTTTGTAAATATATCGGCTAAGTTGGATTTTGAGTCTATATGTTTAAGTACTATCTCACCCCTGGCTACATGGTCTCTTACGAAGTGATGTTTAACTTCTATGTGTTTTGTTCTGGAATGTTATATTGGGTTCTAGAGTGTGCATCATCCATAAAAGTTGTGCTACACACTCTCCTAAGGCCACATACTCAGCTTCAGTTGTGGACAGAGCTACACAGTGTTGTTTTCTACTACACCAACTTACTAGACTATTTCCTAACAGTTGGTAGCTTCCACTTGTGCTCTTTCTATCTAATTTACAACCAGCATAGTTAGAATCCGAGTATCCTGACAAATTGAAGGTTGAGGTTCTAGGATACAAAATCCCTACATTTAGGGTGCCCTTTATATATCTTAGTATTCTTTTTAGGGCTGCTAAGTGCATTTCTTTAGCACAGGTTTGGTATCTAGCACACATCCCTACAGCAAAAAGAATATCAGGTCTGCTGGCTGTAAGGTACAGTAGACTACCTATCATACTTCTATACAGTTTGAGGTCTACTGGCTTACCATCAGGGTCACTATCTATTTTTACATTAGTGGTCATGGGGGTACTTATGCTTTTAGAATTATCCATTTTAAATTTCTTTATTAACTCTTTAGCATATTTGGATTGATGGACGTAGTTTCCATCTCTAGTTTGTTTGATTTGTAGTCCTAGGAAAAAGGTAAGCTCATTTCAAATTCATTTTCCATTATTTTGACAAATTCTTTTAGGAAGTTTGTGTTGGTGGATCCAAAGATTATGTCATCTACGTAAATTTGGGCAATAAATATATCTTTTCCTAGGGTTTTAATAAATAAAGTTGAGTCAATTTATCCTTGTTTAAATTCTTTAGAGGTTAAGTAAGTTGATAAGCGTTCATACCAAGCCCTAGGTGCTTGTTTTAACCCATATAGTGCTTTAGTTAATTTGTAAACATGGTCAGGTTTGTCTAAGTCCTCAAACCCAGGGGGTTGTCCTACATAAACTTCTTCTTTAATGAATCCATTTAGGAAGGCTGACTTTACATCCATTTGGTATAGCTTAAATCCTTTATGGGATGCAAAGGCTAACAACATTCTAATGGACTCAAGTCTAACTACTGGGGCATATGTTTCATCGTAATCTAATCCCTCTACTTGGCTGAATCCCTTAGCTACTAAGCGGGCTTTATTTCTAACTATTTTTCCCTGATCATTTAGCTTATTCCTAAAGACCCACTTAGTGTCTATGATGGATTTGCCTTCAGGTTTAGGCACTAGTTCCCAGACTTGGTTCCTCTCAAATTGGGCTAATTCTTCTTGCATAGCTATGATCCAATCAGGGTCAGGTAGGGCTTCATCTATAGTTTTGGGTTCTATTTTTGATATCATAGCTATTTGACTAAGGTTTCTATAGGAGGATCTAGTCCTGACTCCTAGAGTTGGATCACCCACAATTTGATCGGTTGGGTGACTAAGTCTAGGTTTCTTGGTTCTCCTAGAACTTGGTTCAGCCTCAGGTCCGGCTGGTCGGTTTGGTTCACTACTTGATTCGGCTCTTTGGGCTGGTTCATTTGTTGGTTCAGTTGACTCATTAATTGGTTCAATAGTTAGTTCGTTTAAGGATTCAATTAAGGGTTCACTAGTTTGTTCATTATTTTCTTAATCAGAATTTGATGAAGTTAGGTGTAACGACCCGGAAAATTCTCTTAATATTTCCTTAAAATATTAAGCATGACTAGATAATTTTCCGAGGAACCTAGAAATATTAATGCGAAGTTTGGTCTAGAAAATCCATGTTTTCTCATTTAAATTGGGGAAAAAGGGCACTAATGGGCCTTATATGGGCTTTTTAGTACCATAATTATTGGTGGATTTTAGGTGAAAATTTATATAAATATAAAGGGATTTTAATAAGAAATATTAACATAATTATGGGGGAATTTTTAAGGGATTTTCGAAAATACTAGGAAAATAAAATAAAAATAAGTGGAAAAAAATTATGCATCTACCAAGGATTGAACCTTGGACCTCTTGTACAACCATGTATGCTCTAACCAACTCACCTAGCAAGGGAATGTTATGAGGGAATGAAGTGGATATTGGTTAAGGCTTAGAAGAAGATGAAGGGTCATGGAGAGACTCTTCATTTACCACCTTAATGGGCTATAAAGAGGGGGGTTTGGGAGTTACCTCTTCCTTCCATCACTTTACATTTTCTTCCTCCTCCTTCCCTCATCCTAGCCGAACACCAAAGGAAGAGTTTCCCTTGGGAAAAGCTCCACAAGAAGGTCTCATCTCCAAGATCTAAGGGTTTTCCAAGGATACAAGGACAAGGGGGTTCAAGTGTTCAAAGATTTTGCAATTTCCTTCTCTTTTAAGGTTTAAAAATCAAGAAACCCAAGGTAAGACTCCCTCACCTGTGGTATAATAGTTCCTTATGTTTTAGCATGATTTATTGGTTGGTTTTTGGGACTTGATGTTGAAAGAAACAAAACCAAGCACCCTAGAGACCCTATGGGTTTCGGCCACTATGTTTTAGGTTCCATGATGATGCTAAAAATCTTGATAATATTGTTTAATGTACTCTTATGATGTTTAGAGATTAAATATAATTTTTGGGAATTTTTGGGGTACCCTAGGATACCCTAGGGTTTCGGCCAACAACAAGACCCCATGGGTGGAGTTGGGTCTAAAACCTCAAGTATGTGTTTGATGTATTAACATGATATAATGGAGATGGAGGGTGTTTATGTGAATGTTTCACATGGCCTTGAGACCCTATAGGTTTCGGCCAAGTACCCTAATAGGGTGGAAAGTTAGGATTTATTTCAAGTAATGGCCCTATGGTAAGGTATGGTTGGTGTTTAACAATTGATTTGGGGTTTTAATGGAAATTTTTCCATGCCCCCATGGCCTTGAAGTTTCGGCCAAGAGCAAGATTAGGGTTAAAGGATTAGGGTTGGCTTTAAGTATGGGATCAAATGTTCCCTATGGCCTAGTATGTATGTATGGGATGTTGTTTGGGAAGTTATGTGAAGTTTCATGAACCTAGGGTTCCTTGGGGACTTTCGGCCAAGGCCATAACCTAAGGCTAGGGTTGGGTTAAACCTACAAAGATGCTTGGGTATAGGTTACTAAGAGGTATGTTTAAGTAAGATGGAAGAATTTTTATGGTAACCAAACCATTAGTTTATATGTCATGAAATATATGATTAGGTCATAAATGTTTAAGACATGTGCCATGATCTATGAATGATATGTATGTATGTCATGTTTTATGAGTAATATGTATGTATGTCATGTCTTATGAATGATATGTAGGTATGTCATGTTTATGAATAAATTGTATGTATGCCATGCTTTATGAATGATGTGTACATATGCCATGTTTAAGAATGAAAATGATGTCATATTTAAGAATGAAAATGAAGAATGAAGTTAAAGTTCATGCCTTTGAGGCATAATGATGATGTTAAGTATGATGAATGAATGAATATGCTATGAATGATGATGAATGAAAAAGCATGTGAAACCATTTTATTTTATTTTATGGGCTTGTACCGGACCTAAGTAAGGTCCACGGTTCTGGACTACCAATGAAGCTGTCCACGGTTCGGGACTACCGATGAAGCTGTCCTTACGGTTCAGAACTACCGATGAAGCTGTCCTTACCCTAGTAGGTCGAGATTAGCTACCTCGTATTTACTTAGGGATGCGCGCATATGATGTATGAATGTGGTACAAGCCAGGGCCCAATGAATGTTATGATTATGTTAAAGTATTTAAAAGCATGTTTTAAAGTCTAAGCATCCTTATATATATATGCATAATTGCCACATGCATCCATCCATGTTATGCATTATATCTATGATAAGAATAGTATGCAAAGTAAGTTTATGTAAGGTATGTTTATGCAAATGATTTTATTTATGTTCATGCTAGTTTAAGATGCCATGATTTTATTGATGTTCATGCTAGTTTAGGATGCCATGATTTAATTATGTTTATGCTAGGTTAAGATGCCATGATGTTCTTTATGTTCATGCTAGTTTAAGATGCCATGATTGTATTTATGTTCATGCTAGCTTAGGATGCCATGATTTAATTATGTTTATGCTAAGTTAGAATGCCATGATTTTATTTATGTTCATGCTAGTTTAGGATGCCATGATTTAATTATGTTTATGCTAAGTTAGAATGCCATGATTTTATTTATGTTCATGCTAGTTTAGGATGCCATGATTTAATTATGTTTATGCTAAGTTAGGATGCCATGATTTTATTTATGTCCATACTAATTTATGATGCCATGATTTAATTATGTTATGCTAAGTTAGGATGTCATGATTTTATGTATGCCCATGCTAATGTTTGAAGCCATGATTTAATTAGGTTTGTGCTAAGTTAGGACGCCATGATTTCATTTAGGTTCATGCTAAGAATGTTTGTGAGGTTATGTTATTATGTTATGTCTGTGCCAAGTATTATGCCATGCTATGAATGTTTATGATGTTTATGTCTATGCCAAGTATTATGCCATTCCATGAATATTTTTATGGTTATGTTTATGCCATGCTACGAATGGGATTAAGCTATGTCCATGACATGTTGAATGTATGCTAAGTAATGATAAGGCTTACGTTCTAAGTAAAACACTAAGTATGTTTCATGTGCTCATGATTAAGTGATGAATGGTTTTAGTGAGTAGGAAAGAGTCTTACTAAGCCTGTGTGCTTATAGTCTTATTTTCTTATACCGCAGATCACGCAAGGGGACAGTAAGGAAGCAGCAGGAGGGCAATGAAGCATGTGTGTGATAGTGACTTGGCCAAGAAACAATATGTTTGCTCGTCTTATGATAGAACTTTACCTTTACTATTATGTGCTTGAATGTGACTCTATGACATGATGCTAAGTATGACATGATGCTAAGAATGACATGATATGATGCTAAGTATAAAATTAATATGCCAAGTTCCCATGTTATAATGTTAGGAAGGGTAGTAAGTGCATGTAGGTGTAAGTTAAAGGTTTCCGCTGCATTATGATGTCTACATGCCCTAAGTATGTTAACGTAACGCCGCTTTAGGGAAAAGGAAAAAAAATGGGCGTTACATTAGGTCTGGATTGTCAGATGTTGAGTTGACTTCTTCATCAAATATTAAGTTAGTTGTTTTTTCAATTTTCTTAGTTTGTTTGTTGTAAACTCTATAGGCTCTACTTGTGGTTGAGTATCCTAGGAAGATACCTAGGGTTGATTTGGATTGAAATTTTCCTAAGTAGTCTTTGGTGTTTAGGATATGAACTTTGCATCCAAAGACCCTTAGGTAGTGTAGATTTGGGAGCCTATGGTAGTACAGTTCATAGGGTGTTTTGTTGTGTCGCTTGTTAATTAGAACCCTATTTTGGATGTAACAAGTCGTACTAATCGCTTCTGCCCAATATTGGTTTGCTAAGCTAAATTCGTTGAGCATAGCCCTAGCGGCTTCCTGTAAGGTTCTATTTCTTCTTTCGACTATCCCATTTTGTTGGGGGGTTCTAGGACATGAAAATTCATGTAAATACCCATTGACCTTACAAAATTCCTCGAACCGTTGATTTTCAAATTCTCCCCCGTGGTCACTCCTAAGTCTTTTAACTTTGGTGTCGTTTTGATTTTCAATTAATTTACAGAATTCATTAAATAGGTTTAGGGTTTCATCTTTGGTTTTTAGAAACCTAACCCAGGTGAATCTAGAATAATCATCAACTATTACTAAGCAGTATCGATTTCCGCTTAGTGACTTGGCTCCATGTGAATCAAATAGGTCAAGGTGCAGGAGCTCAAGTGTGGTTTGAGTTAGGTCAGATTGGATTAGTTTGTGATTAGATTTGGTTTGTTTACCTTGATTACATGATTCACATATTAGGTTTTCATTGTTTTTAATTTTGGGGATTCCTTTGATTAGGCCATGTTGGGTGACTTTTGAGATAGTCCTCAGATTAGTGTGACCTAGTCTCCTATGCCAAAGGTTTGATTGTTCTAACTGAGTTAACATACATTTGGGTACTGAAGGAAGGTTTATAGTGTATACATTATTTTTCCTAGTGCCCCTAAGTATGATTTCTGAGTCTAGTACATTTCTAATCAGGCAGTTAGAATTGTTGAAGGTGACTATGTAACCAAAATCACATAACTGACTTATGCTAAGTAAGTTAAATTTGAAGATTTCAACCAAAAGAACTTTCTTAATAATAAAGTCATATTTAAGCTCAATATTACCTGACCCAATTACCTTGACTGTAGCATTGTTACCAAATGCCACTGAGCCTAGGTTCTTGAGCTTGAGTTTGGTGAACTTCAATTTATCTCCAGTCATGTGTCTGGAGCAACCGCTATCCAACATCCATTGGTCCAAATCTTTATGTTCCTACACATAAAGAGTTTTGTTGATTTGGATCCAATTAGAGTTAGGAATAGCTTAAATTGATTTTCACTGACTAGTCTGTCTCACCCCAAATCTAGAGTTTTCAATCTCGTTAGCCTTATAGGTTTTGTGAGACAGGTTTTGATAAGTAAAAAAAATTGTTTGAGAAATTATTATTTATTTTGAAAACCTTAATTAATTTTTGAAAACATTTCAATTAATTTTGAAAGGAGATGTTTGAATCTATACTTAACTGAAAAATTGTGTTAGATTTGAATTTTACAAAAAGTAATTTGAATTTGAAATTCAAAAATTGGCTTCCAGGTCTTGGCGAGGCACTAGGCCTTCTTTGGCCGTAGCCTTATTGGATCATCAACCCTTTCCTTGACAAAGCCGTTTAATGAAGTTTCATTTTCAAAATTAATCTTTGAAAAAGTTCTGGTCTAACTAGTTTGGATTTTGGATCGGTAGCTTTAGCTAGTTTTACCAGTCTAAAGAGACCAAGTGAACTTGATCTTATTAGAATTGGTTTCCCTAACGTACTATCATCTCACCTCCACCCAATACTATGTTTTCAAGTTTCAGTTAAGTTTGTTCAGTCCTTATACTAACCTAAGTCTAAGGATGGTAAATTGCAGAAATTTAAATAAACACTCAATCAGGCAAATTGCAAGAATTAAATTCTATTTAGTAATAAAAATAGTTTTTAACTTGGCTCCCCCTGGACTATAGCCCCGGTAATGATTAGGCAAGATGTGAATCTTGTCCTTGGGGATCCAATATTGATTAGATCCAGTTGGTTTGTTCAGGTACAGTTTAGGTACCCATGCCTGAACTTTACCTCTGGACTGATTCAGTACAGCAAAATAAGATCTTTGTCGGGATTTGGTTCTATACCCAAGTCCGGATCGATTTAGAACGGACTTCTGTTTTCCAAGAATCATGTCAAGATTCTTGGAACCAGAAGTAAATCGTTCTAAGGCAGCTCTAAGATCCTTAACCTGAGTTTTCAGGGAGGAGTTCTCTTTCTCAGGTTTTTCAACTTGAGTAGGAGTTCCTTCTTGAACTTCCTTGGTTAAGGATTTAGAGCAAGCTCCCTCTTTTAGGAGTTTTACTTCCTGTCGGAGGGATTCGACTCGGAGTTTGGCTTTCGCCAAATCTCGAGAGAGATAAGAAATAAGATCATTTAATTGATTTCTATTGAAACCACTTACCTTGATTTCGCCGTCTTCTGAAAAGGTTAGTCTGCCGTCGTCTTCTTCTAATTCTGGCTCGGTCTCCACTTTTTCTGAGGCGGTCAGGGCTAGCAGATTTGACTGGGGTGCTTCTTCTTCTTCTTCTGATGAAGATTCGTCCCAGGTTGCTTGGAGTGCCTTTTTTCTTCTTGTTTTCTTGTTCTCCTTTAGATTTGGACACTCTGTCTTGTAGTGGCCCTTCTTCTTGCGCTCGTAGTAGGTCACGTTGGACTTGTTTTTGTCACTCGCGGGTTCAGCTGGTTCGTCCCTTCTTCGGCTTGTTTTCCGTTTGTTGGCTTGGTTCTTCAATTTTTTATAGTAGCTTTGGGCCAATCGGACCAGCTCAGATTGATCTCCTTCTTCGTCTTCTGCGTCTGAGTCTGAGTTAGACTCGGGTTCAGGTTGTGGCTTCTTCTTTGTTGATCTTCCAGTTTTTCCTGCAACGAAGGCAATACCTTTCTCGGCCACATTGCAGTTAGTCTGTTCATGAAGTTCTAACTCGGAAAACAATTCATCTAATTTAATTTTAGAGAGATCCCTTGAAACCTTGTATGCATCTACCATAGATGCCCACAAGGTATTTCTAGGGAAAGCATTTAGGGCATACCTTATTGGGTCACGGTTTTCGACCTTGTGACCTATAGTGTGAAGACCGTTCATCAATTCTTGGATTCGTGCGTGGAGTTGGGCTGCTGTTTCATTGTCGGCCATCTTGATGGTATACAATTTGTTCAGGAGCAGATCCCTCTTGCTGATCCTGGTGTCTGATGTTTCTTCGTGCAGCTCGATCAATTTTGCCCACAACTCCTTGGCACTGTTGAAGGGGCCCACCCGGTTCAGCTCCTCTTTTGTTAAACCGCATTGTAGGGTCTGAGTTGCCTTTGCATCGGCTTCTATTTTGCGCTTCAGAGCGGTGTCCCATTCTGAGTAGCTTTGAGGTAGTCCTTCAGCATTTATGGGAATCTCCAGTCCGGACTGGATGATAATCCACATGTCCACCTGAGTTTTCAGGTGGACCTCCATTCGACTTTTCCAGTAGGAAAAGTCTTCTCCACTGAAAAGTGGAGGTCTGGCGGTGCTAAATCCTTCTTGCATGGCCATTTAATCTGAAAAATAAGAAAACTAACAAAAAAATTTCCAAGACTAGGTCTTGGATTAGTAGTGTGGGATGATTAAAATGAAATAACGAGGGGTGTTGCACCAACCTCGATTAACGGGAAAAAGAAAAATTTGAACTAAATATTTAAAGAAAATTCGAATGAAAAAAAAATAAAAATTCGAAAAAAATTTCAAACTGGTGGTTGCACTAAGTTTGAACTTCCCCGCTCTAATACCACTTGTTGGATCGAGAGAACCGATAGAGGGGGGGTGAATATCGGAAATCGTTCGGATAAGATAGAGAATTTGCACAGCGGAAGATTGAAAAATAAAATACGCAAACACCAAGATTTTTTACTTGGTTCGGAGCCTAGGTCGACTCCTACTCCAAGGCCCACGGTCGTTGACCGTTTTCTGCGGGCAATTCTATATGTCGCAAAAATAGTTTACAAAAGATTTTACAGAATTCAGTACAGTAAACTAAAATAGCTCTTCATTACCGACGTCCGGAGTAGATAGTATTTTTGGAGCGGGAGGACGTCGTCGGCGCTTGAGTCTCGTGTCGGGAGGTTTTCGGAGCAGAGCGCGGGAGTAGAAGAGCGTCGAAGCGTTGAATGAAAGTGATGCTTGAAGCTTGGGGTCGAGGGCCCTTTATATAGGGCCTGGGGGCGCCCGGGACGTCGGGGGCGCCCCCCCCCCATGTGTCAGTTGATCCGGCTTTTTCTCGGTCAGCGTCTGATCACTTCGAATTCGGGATCAGCTTTGACCGGGGCGCCCGGAGCGCTGGGGGCGCCCGCATTGACCGGGTCAAGCCTTCATCCTCTTGGCTTCGCGAGGGTGTGCTTCGGCAGCTGTCACTAGGGGCGCCCGCGACAGGCGGGGCGCCCGCGACAGGCGGGGCGCCCGGAGCATCCGGGGCGCCCGGAGCATCCAGGGCGCCCCGACATATAACTGTCGAGGCATGTTTTCGCTCCTGTTGTCTTGGGTTGACCTTGGGGGCGCCCGGAACATCCGAGGCGCCCTGCTCAGCTTCTGCCTCACTCCTTTGAGGCTCTCTGAGCTGCAGATACTCAGTCCTTCGGTCCTGCATCCAGGGTTAGTCCAAAAAGCAGTATTATATTATTTTATACAGCCTTAGCTGTCTTGGTTCTGACTTTGGGTCTCCAAAATGGAACCCTAGGTCGAACCGACGCCTACTGTTCCCTCGACGGGGAACGCGTCCTCACCTACTCCTCTCGGGAGAATGTACCTGATGCCAACCGCTCCTTTGGTTGGACTTTTGCCTGGCGGTCCTTTGCCAGGTCTTAGATGCCGAGCTGTCCTTCGCCCGGTGCCTAGCATTCCTTCGCTAGGGCTTCAGTCCCAAGCTGTCCTTCGCCTGGCGCCTAGCAGTCCTTCACTAGGGCTTTTCACTCTGGTATTCCTTCGCCAGTGCCTAGCAGTCCTTCGCTAGGGCTTTTCATTCTGGCATTCCTTCGCCAGTGCCTAGCAATCCTTTGCTAGGGCTTTTTACTCTGCACATTCAAGTGACATGTTAGATAACAAGTAAGACTTAACTTTTGAACCATGTTGCCATTATCAAAACACAGGTTTGACTTTGGTGCTTTCTGCACCAACAGAATGTTCCATGAATAATGAAACATGTGAAGTTATTTTACTTTATGAATGGGCTTGTACCGAACCGAAGTATGGGTCCAAGGGATGGGTACCTTAAGAACGCCCCGATTTTGGACTACCGACTATGCTGTCCACGGTTCTGGCACTACCGAAGCTGTGCAACAGGGATGGGCACCTTAAGAACGCCCCGGTTCTGGGACTACCGACTATGCTGTCCTTACCCTAGTAGGTCGGGGCTGGCTATCTCGTATTTACTTAGGGATGCGCGCTTATGATGTATGTATGTGGTACAAGCCGGGGACCCCAATGATATTATGATTATGTTTAAGTATTTACAAGTATGATTTTAAAAGTAAGCATCCTTATGTATATGCATTCGACTCATGCATTCATTCATGTTATGCATCATGCCATTGTTAGTGATATGAGAGAAGTGTCCTAAGGCAATCGGCTTATGATTGTAAACATTTATTTTAATAAATGATAATTCACTATTTGAGTATACATGTTTGTGTATTTGATTGGGATCTTAAACTCATCTACTGAATGTCCGCAATACAACTCATAGCATAAGAGAATTTGTGATGGGATCACGACTAGTGATTATCTCTAAATGTGCAAATGTGAAGTATTGAAAATATCCCTAGTCGATGAATTGATAAATACGGACACTATCAATTCTGTTGAGACTAGCATGGGTTATTCTCTAATCAGCTGATTCTCACTGGCTGGTGACATTGGGATGTCCGGAGATAAACATGGATGCTAGTTAAGGGAACTAGTTCATTGGAGTGACTAGCTGTAAGACTTCATATGGTTATCTATATAGATATGTCACTGAAATTCTTACTGCGGCTTAAGTGCGATGTTCCTTTGACTTGCGGTGTTCAAGTCATCTTGGTCATGGAAACTTATACTTTAACATCTTATGCAAGCATCTCCAAGGAGGTGTGGACCCAGGATGATTGGGTATAAGCCGAAGTGCCCGAAGATGTTTGAACAGCCTACAAAGGATTCACCACTCCTTGCGAAGAGATGTATACCCAAGCCTATCGTCGGATTGTTACTCAAAACCTCTGGCCAGAGTATATCATGTTTGGAGTGCGAGTCTCTAAAATACATGAGAGTAATTAGAAATCCAAAGGACAAGAAAGACAGAACTTGGGCTAGGTGTGACGTAGTCAGCCTAGTGGGGGCTGACACAAATAGACTGTCCTGAACCAAGTGGGTATAAGATGGTGAAGGGAATGGGGCACGATTTATTAGAGCTGCTGAAGGGTTTCAGAATTACTTCTGAGGTCAACCGTTGATCTTTCGATTAATTGGGGGTCATGATGTACTACTAGGTGCCACTCATGATCGTTCTATAATTTGTTGATTATAGACGGCCAACATAAATCGA
Organism: Boesenbergia rotunda; assembly: GCA_024364735.1. Lineage (NCBI taxonomy): Eukaryota > Viridiplantae > Streptophyta > Magnoliopsida > Zingiberales > Zingiberaceae > Boesenbergia > Boesenbergia rotunda. The sequence goes on along the minus strand of JAGFNQ010006867.1, from coordinate 174,378 downwards.
AAGCCTATTTAGTCACACGCACTACGAGTAATCCGAGGGATTTAAAATGAGTTGAAAATTAGATTTTCCGATCAAGAGAAATAAATCGAATCTGAATTTATCAGAGGCGCAATGGAAGCTAAAATGGCTAAGTCTTTTGAAGGCTTATTGGGCGAATTAAATGAGTTTAATTCGCGATCGGTTCGGGTTGGTTTGGCCGGCCAAAGAGGGTGCCAAACCTCTTTGTTTTGGCCGGCCACATTAAAGGGAGAAAACCATTTTATTTGGTTTAATTAATAAAATAGATCTAGCACGATTTATTTTATAATAAATTTGTATAAATAAATTTATAGAAATTTATTCCTTTTTATGGAAGTTAAAATAATCCATGAATTGGTTTATTTTAATTTTATAAAATCAATTATGAATTAATTTTTCCATAATAAGAAAGTTTATAAATTTCTTATAAAATTTATTCCATAATAAAAGGAGAGATTAATTAGTTTTATTATAAAGTTAGTTATAATAAAACTTGGTAATTCATAAGAGAATTTATAGGATAAAATTCTTATGATAACTAATTAGTTTTATTATAAAATTAGTTATAATAAAACTTGGTTTAAACGGAATAATTCATAAGAGAATTTATAGGATAAATTTCTTATGATAACTAATTAGTTTTTATTATAAAGTTAGTTATAATAAAACTTGGTTTAAACGGAATAATTCATAAGAGAATTTATAGGATAAATTTTTTATGATAACTAATTCCGTTAATTCCGTTAATTCCGTTAAGAGGAGACTTGGCAAGGGAGAAGCAACTATATAAGGAACCAAAGGGAAGCCTTTAATTCCTAACTAATTGATATAGAGCTAACCTCTCCCTCTCTCTCTTATTCTCTTCTCCCTCTCTTCCCCTTAGGGTCGGCACCCTCCTTGAAGATTAGGGTCGGCTCCCCTTGTCCAAGTTAGGGCCGGCGCACCCTCATCCCTCCAAGTGGTTGGCGTGAGCAAGGATCACCAAGGTGAAGCCAAACAAGAAGAAGAAGAAGCGGATCTCATCTCCCTCCTTCTCGGAATTTTGATTCCGTTAACTTATTGGTTAGTTTCCTATCTTTTCTCTTGTTCTTCTAGTTGTGCCTTCCGAGAATCTAGTAGTTCTCATCGGCACAAAACTCGTGACTTTGCGAAGTCATCCCGAAGAGAACTCGGCGTGGACGCGAATAGAGGCGGAGCTTCCAAGGGACGCTACGGTTGGATCTCGTCCCTTACTTCGAGTTACGAGAGGTATAATGTAAATTAGTTTACTTTTTGGTAAAGTTTTATTTTATGATTATGTCCACACACCATAAGGTTGCATGCTAGATACGAGGTTAAAATAATTTAGGAAATTATTTTATGCTAGCTCTTCTGCTGCACGTAAAAATTTAAACTTTTACGAACTCGTATCCTTGTCAACATGCACCCGGTCCCAACAGCCATGATAGAATATGTTTTACGTCATGTCTTATGTTAAGAATGATGCATGATAGTAAATGTTTTATGCTTAAGTTTATGTTAAGAATATGCCTATGGCTTAAGTTATGTATCATGCTATGTTAAATATGTTTTATGTTTATATGTATGTCATGCATGATGTCGTGTTAAATATGTTTTATGTTTATATGTATGTCATGTATCATGCCATGTTAAATATGTTTTATGTTTATATGTATGCCATGTATCATGCCATGTTAAATATGTTTTATGTTTATATGTATGTCATGTATCATGCCATGTTAAACATGTTTTATGTTTATATGTATGCCATGTATCATCCCATGTTAAATATGTTTTATGTTTATATGTATGTCATGTATCATGCCATGTTAAGGATGGTTGATGTCTTATGCTTATGATTCATGCCAAGTACCAAGTTATGTTAAAGTTTTGTGTGCTTATGTTTAAGTGACGAATGATTTTAGTGAGTAGGAAAGAGTCTTACTAAGCCTATGTGCTTATAGTCTTATTTCCTTATACCGCAGATCAAGCAAGAGGACAATAGGGGAAGCAACAGGAGGGACAAGAGTATGTGTGTGGTAGTGACTTGGCCAAGAAAGAGATATATTTACAAGTCTTTTGCTAAAACTTCACGTTTGTTACTTATGTGCTTAATGAATGATTTATGTGACTTTATGATATGAGGTTAAGTATGGTATGATGTTAAGTATGATGTTATTATGCTAAGTTCCCTGTCACCATGTTAGGAAGGATAGTTAGGTGCATGTATGTGTAAGATTTATGTATTCCGCTGCCTTACGATGTTCACATGCCCCTAAGTATGTTAGCGTAACGCCGCTTTATGGAAAAAAAAAAGCGGGCGTTACAACAGGATTGCAGACTTGGCCGGCGAGCATTCGCCAAGTCCGGCATCATTGTTCGGGAGCACGATCGGGCGTTGGTTTGGAAAGATGGTAGGGTTCTTGGTGAGTTACCAAGGGGAGGTCCACAGGTTCAGGCGCCAGCCGCTGCTGCTGCTGATGATGATGATGACTACAACGAGCCGGATCCAGATCTGCGCTGGAAGATCCCAGAGCTGGATCAGACGCTACAGGAGTTTATTCAGTTGGGGGCCACAGATCGCGAGGAGTTTCGGTCAGGCTTTCGCTCCCTCGATTGCCAACTGATCAGGATCGAGACCGAGGTCTCGGGGACCCTACACTCCAGCAGACATTGTATGATGAGTGGCGCAGCCACACATTTCCAGGAGGTGCACCTTCATCGAGTACTGCACCAGGGTCCTTTGCTCCTACTGATGCCACGATGGATGATCTCGTGCACGATGACGATCCCCCTGCTGATAGTTGAGTTTGGTTGTCCATTGTCTCTCCTGGTGATATGTGTATTTGACTACTCAGTTGTGTGACGTTTAGCTGAATGCCCCTTGACTTGCCTATTGTGGCCTTGTGCCACACGTATTTTGACTGTGATGCATGTGCATTGCATCTTGTGTTTTATCTGGATATTTCATGAATTGCCATGTCTGCCCTTGCTGCGTTTTTATCCTACTTTAGTTTGCTTCTTGTTGATGCTATGATGACTACTATTTGCATACTTGCTACATTGCCATGTTCATGTTTTTGATGCCATGTCCACTTGATGTATATGACCGTTATGACATGTTATAGATTCATATGATGTATGTGATGGTTTCATCTTGATCTATCTTTTCCACATGATATCATACTTTGAAAATAATTCCATCGAATCTTTGTTGTTCTGGGATACCCGTAGGGTTGAGGGGGAGTTTGTTTTAAACTTAACAGCCCCTCTAGTCCCTTTTCGGTGTTCGACAAAGGGGGAGAGTGTGGATTGGTTAAGTTTAGGATGATCATGTTGTAGGGGGAGGATCTTGATTCCCCTATGATTCTAAATTTGAGAAAAATAATTGAGAATCCCTAAACTTAAAATCGGGTTGTCAAACAACAAAAAGGGGGAGATTGTTGATGCAGTCTGGCCCTGATTGTTATTTTTGGTGTTGACACCGATTTTAGTTTAGGTTGATGATTATGATGATTATGATTAAGTCCTAATCGAGGATTAGGCAGGGTTTGGAAAATCCTAACTTGGAGGGTTAGGTGTGTAAAATCTTAGCTTGGAGGGCTAGGAGTTGGAAAGTCCTAATTCGGAAGGGTTGGGTGAAAAGTCCTAGCTTGGAGGGCTAGGTGAAAAGTCCTAACTTGGAGGGTTAGGTGCAAAGTCCCAACTTGGAGAATTAGGTGAAAAGTCCTGGCTTGGAGGGTCAGGTGCCTAGCATGGAGGGCTAGATTGGATGAAGTTCTAACTCGGAAGGGTTGGGTGAAAAGTCCTAGCTTGGAGGGCTAGGTGAAAAGTCTTAACTTGGAGGGTTAGGTGCAAATTCCCAACTTGGAGAGTTAGATGGAAAAATCCTTAGCTTGGAGGGCTAAGGTGGGTGAAACCCTAGCTTGGAGGGCTGGGTTTGACTCCCTGGATCGGTCTGGTGACCGAACAGGGATATTGGCACGTTGCTCCTTCGTGGATCGGTCTGGTGACCGATCCAGCGATGTCTGATCAGTTCGGTGACCGATCAGGGAGCAAGCAGCTTCCTCACTGACTTGCTCCTGATCGGTCTGGTGACCGATCAGGGAGCGAACAGTGAGTGAGTTCTCCTCCGGATCAGACCCTGGATCGGTCCGGTGACCGATCAGGGACTTAGGATCTGATTACAGAATTACTGTTCATATGTCCTGATCGGTCTGAGTGACCGATCAGGCTTTACTCTGATCGGTCTGGTGACCGATCAGGCTTCACCCTGATCGGTCTGGTGACCGATCAAGCTGTGTTGCCGTGAGAGCTGGGAATCCCAGCACAGAGGTGGATCGGTCTGGTGGCCGATCCACAAGCCCTGGATCGGTCCGGTGACCGATCACTTTAATTCAAATTACACTGTCAGACGCGATCAGAGCGTCTGATCGTATCCGATTCTCTGCGCTTCACTTCTGAATCTTGATGTACTGCTTGATATGCTGCTCTAACACTCTGATTAAGCTGCAGGTGACAGAGGAGGATTCAAACACTCAAGGAAAAGTCAATGGAGGCTTTCCTTGGAGCAGATTTGTCCGTTTTCCATCTCAGGTTGCAACGGCCGGAGCTGCAGACTGGAGCCGCTGACTGGAGCTTGGCTGAGGGAGCTCAGGAAGTCCAGGGAAGGCTCAGTGGTAGCTGGCGTTGGCAGTGAGATAGCTAGAGGCTGCAGGAGATGCTGTCACCTGATGCTGAGTGGAGAAACAAAAAGGGCGGAGAAGGCTTCGTGGAGATGAAGGAGAGTACTGGTTCTTTGCGAACAGAGTTTCTAGCCGCGCCTTGAGTTCTCCACAACTTGCTTGCTGTGTTTCTGAAGTTCTCATCACCTTGAGCAAGCTACTGCATTATTGAAGCAACCATTACTTGAGCGCTTGAAGGAGAGAACAAGAGGCTTGGAGTCCGACAGCGGGAAGACACGAGGAAGGGTTCCTTGCGTGAGATCGCCGCTGGGTGGAGCTCGGGAAAGCTTGCTGTGTTCTTGTCTTTGCTGAGTGCTTGAGTAAGATCCTTCCTATCGTTTCATTGTGCTTAAACATATATTTGTGATTGAAACGCTGTGGAGAGGTTTCTCCGCCGAGAAGGAGGTTGTCTTCTATCCGGTGTTAACCGGGTCTTAATCTGCCGACGATCAAGGGATCGCCCACCTTAAGGGCACGCTAAGGAGTAGGGGCAAGTTATCCCCGAACCTTGTAAACCCTCCTTGTTAGCATTCTTGATAGTTGTCTTTGTTTGCTTTCATTTCTGGTTTTAGTTTACTGCACTGCTTCGGTTTCCTTTGTTTCTTCCGTTGTGCTACAGATAAGTTGAGTGCAGAAACTTCATAAGTGTTTAAAGTCGAAGAGATTGGCTATATTCACCCCCCCCCCCTCTCTAGCCATCCGTTTCCAACATACATGACACAACCTGAGGGTTTTGTAGATCCAGAGCATGCTGGAAAGGTATGTAAGTTGCAAAGGTCCATTTATGGGCTAAAGCAAGCATCTCGAAGCTGGAATCTTCGATTCGATGATGCAGTCAAAGCGTTTGGTTTTATCAAGAATGAAGATGAACCCTGTGTCTACAAGAGGGTTAGTGGGAGCACAGTTATCATCCTAATCTTGTATGTAGATGACATACTCCTCATTGGGAATGATATCCCTTCACTACAGTCTGTAAAGACATGGCTCGGGAATTGTTTCTCAATGAAAGACTTAGGTGAAGCAGCCTATATCCTAGGCATCAAGATCTATAAAGATTGATCTAAGAGATTGCTTGGCTTAAGTCAGAGTACATATATTGACAAGGTGCTTAATCGTTTTGCCATGCAGAATTCCAAGAAGGGATTTCTGCCAATGTCACATGGTGTGAGTCTTTCGAAGACTCAATGTCCCTCTTCTAAGGAGGAGAGAGACCGTATGGATCAGATCCCTTATGCATCCGCTATAGGGTCTATCATGTACGTCATGTTTTATACTCGTCCAGATGTCTCGTATGCTTTGAGCATGACGAGCAGGTACCAGTCAGATCCAGGTGAATGTCACTCATCAGCTGTCAAGAACATTCTTAAGTACTTACGAAGGACGAAAGAATATTTCTTGATATTTAGAGGCGATGAGGAGCTAGCTGTAAAGGGTTACAGTGACGCAAGCTTCCAAACAGACAGGGATGATTTCAGATCGCAGTCAGGGTATGTATTTTGCTTGAATGGTGGCGCTGTGAGCTAGAAGAGTTCGAAACAGGACACAGTCGCAGATTCTACAACAGAGGCCGAGTATATTGCCGCGTCTGAGGCGGCAAAAGAGGCTTCTTGGATCCGGAAGTTCATCACAGAGCTTGGTGTGGTTCCTAGCATAGCAGACCCGATAGACCTCCATTGTGACAACAATGGGGCTATTGCGCAGGCTAAGGAACCTCGCTCTCATCAGCGGACCAAACACATACTACGGCGCTTCCATATCATTCGAGAGATCATCGATAGAGGAGATGTAAGGATATGCAGAGTACACACTGATTCTAACATCACAGATGCTTTGACCAAGGCTTTGGCATAAAAGAAAAATAATGGTCATATCAGGTCACTGGGTATTAGATATTACAGTGATTGACACTAGTGCTAGTGGGAGATTGTTAGTAGGAGCCCTAGAGCCAATCATGTGATGATTGACTAGGGACATTTTGTATCATATTCTAGTATTAATAAAAGCATGTTTGGTTATTATATTTACTTTATATTTGTGCCAAATAACTAAGTATAATAATAACCTTGAGTAGTAGGTTCTTATCTACATTATATCGATTGGTTGAATCGATAATGAGATGATGTAGAGAACACTACTCTAAACCATTCCTAGTCAAGTATTAATATTCAAGGACAATATTAATGCATGGAGACTAGCATGTAGGTCAACTGATGACTTGAGCTCACAAGTCATGGATATGTGATATCAAGTTGACACATGGGTATACATTGGAGAATGTGTACTGAATTGACCCGCTATGAAAAAGTTTCATAGATTGTCATATGAGTGTCATAAACCTTCTCATGTGACTATTGGTATGAATAGTCCTTAGACCTGAAGTCACTACGGTTCCCTACATAAGGAGTTATGTACTTTGGTATCGTCAAATGTCACCCGTAACAGGGTGGACTATAAAGGCGATCACTGGGTATGTAATGAATTATGCGGAGGGATGTGAGTGATGTAGATGGGATCTATCCTTCCCATATGACGGGAGTGATATCTGTGGGCCCCTTGATCGAGTAGGACTACTGAAACGCATGACCATGCTCAAATGAGTCAATATGAGATATTGAGTTCATTTGTTTGAGTGAGTCTACTCGGGGATCAAGAAACAGAAGATTGATTGAGGATGACATGGTCTATGCCTCATTGGTCACTCTAGATATCAAGGATAGAAGGACAAGGTCAGACATTATCATAGTCACGGAGGTTTAGTCGGATCTCGACTTTTCTTATTACTTGGGTAGCAATGATGCATTGCTAGATGCCTCTCATTGCTTATGTGTCTAAAGCGTTTAGGCGCATTGCCAACGTCGCGAGAACCTATTGGGTCACACACTAAGGACATGATGCTTCGGGAGCCCGAGTTGGGAACTCGGGAGATCTGAGCCCGAGTGGGGAACTCGGGAGGTCAGTTAGGGAGCTCGAGTTGAGAACTCGAGAGATCGGGTCGGGAGCTCGGCACTCGGCAGACTAAGCTAGGAGCTCGACAGACTAAGTCAGGAGCTCGGCGCTTGACAGACTGAGCTGGGAGCTTGACAGACTGGGGTCAGGACTCGGGACTCGGCGCTCGGCAGACTGGGCTGGGAGCTCGGCAGACTGAGTTGGCACTCGGCAGACTGAGTCGGCACTCGGCATATTAGGTCGACACTCGGCAGACTGGGTCAGGAGCTCGGCACTCGGGAGACTTGGTCGGGAGATCTAGTCGGAAGCCCGGGAGGCCCGGTCGGAGTTGCATGTGTAGTAAAGAGAAAGGTCTCTCTTCATTGGATGAAGAGAAGGTGAAGAGTCACATGGAAAGATGTGCTCTTTATTGGCTTTAATGAAGGGAAGTCAAAGAGACAAAAGACTCTTCATATTCATGGGATGAATATAAAAGAGGGACTTTGTCACTTTGAATGAGAAGGGTGTGCTTTCCTTCTTCCCTTCCTCTCTTCTACCTCTTCTCCCTTTTGGCCGAAACCCTATTGTAGGGTTCTTGGTGTTCTGCGAACTACCTCAAGTTGCTAGCACAACTAAGGTAGTTCTCCCGAAGTCGAGAGATTGTGTCCGTGTGGATACGAATAGAGGCACGGACGCTTGAACGTGCAAGAGATCCGGCGCATCTTGGACGAGCGGGATAAGCAAAGGGCACTCTCCAAAGGTATATCTTCTTTAGAAGTAGATGTAGATCAACTTTGTACGAGTTTTTCTTTCGCATGGATCGCTCGAGGGTTCTTGTTTCCGCTGTGTTTTGATGTTTTGGTGCCAGTAGAACCCAACAGATTAGAGGGCCAACAAGGACGTTGACAGTAGGTAAGGCAAGAAGGAGAAAGGGCGCTATTGCATCCGTTTTATAAAGGGAAGCCGCTCTCGTGTGAGCAATGGGAGTGCGACACGTTAACGGCGTTGGTTATACATCTCGAGGTGCTACCCCTCTACGGTCGTCGCTTCGTATGACCCTGCATCGTATAGCAGCGGGAGATCGCCGCGTAGAGAATGGCAGAGTATGTGGCGAGGCTACATTCGTTGGGACACCTTTTTGCCATTAAGAAATCCCAGACATTTTTTATGGGTCATGGACAACTATCATTGCGCTGCCTTGAAACTCTCAGGGATTTTGGACTAAGTCAAGAAATCGCCTGGGGTCCAAGGGCGAATGTTTCGATTCCACGGACCCGACAAGCCACCTGTAAAGTAGTAATGGATATATGGATCCACCATGGCATAGCTTCTTCGTTACGCCACTAGCCTAATCAGTCAGCCTCACTTCCTTCGATTAGACTTGAAGGGAGGGACTTGTGATGGGGTTAAGCAGCCCATGGTTGACACGTGGACTGAAGAATTTATGTGTCAAGATCCCCCGAGTCTGAACGACTCTCTGAAACTCCCAAGACCTCCTCGGGAAGGTGGACTCCCGAGACCCCCTCGGGCTGACCTACTCTTGAGACCTCCTCAAGAGGATGGATCCCCAAGGTCATCTTGGGAAGACAGACGCCCGAGATCACCTCGGGAGGATAGATCCCCGAGATCACCTCGGGAAGACAGACGCCCGGGACCCTCCCGTCCCAAAGGACCCCGAGATTACCTCGGGGGAGCGAAGCCCGAGGATCACCCTATCCGGTGGCCCTACCTCAAGTAACCGTCCCTTTTTTCGGATCTTCAGATAATTATCACCGATAATTATTGGATAATCATAGCCCATAATATACGGTCATTAAGGTCTTAATTATCACAACGGCTTAGATTTAATTACTGCAAGAGTCGTTACAAGGATTACCTAGTTACCGACAACTGAGGGGACGTGAAGAAGAACGTGGGGACACGTGTGACCGCCGCCTCAGGTATATAAGGTATTCCAACCTCCCAGGTAAAGGGGTTATGCTCATCTTACTCATACTTCTCCTTAGTTCTTTTCCTTCCATATACTCAAGGGCTGACTTGAGCGTTGGAGTGGGCTCCGCCGGAAAATCTCCGGCGTATTCCTATTAATACTCATGTTAATCTCGCAGGGTGAGAGCTCCTTCCCTTTCGTCATCATCCTCGTGGGTTGGACTCTGGTGATGGATCATCCGCGTTGATTCCTTCTGGAACAATAAAGAAAGAAATATAAAATATATATAATTAAATAGATTTTATATATTAAAAATATAAGAAATTAAAATAATAAAAATTAAAATAAATTATTATGAGTTTATGATGTTGCAAGGACTTTAATTGTGCTATCCATTGTATATTTAAGGGATTTCTAAATGTTCTCTAATAGTCCGATATGTTTAAGCTTATTTAAAGTTTAAATGAATGTAAGCCGGATATGATCATACATGAGTCTCAACAAAAAAATTAATTTTGAGAAAAGATTAAAAAATAATTAAAAGATTATCATATTAATAATTAATAAATGATGATAATATATTTTAAAAATATAATTTTAAATTAGGAAAAATATAAGGTCACGTTAGGTCTGAAATTTCTGTGTTTAGACCCGTGTTGGGCCTCATATTCTTGGAATTCAAGCTCAACGTGGGCCTAAAATCAGAGAATATTAGGCCTTCTAATATCCAAAATCAAAATATATTTTTTAAAATTAAAAATAAATATGTATAATATAAAAAATAGAGATAATGATAATGAAAAAATATAAAGAGATAAAAATATAAAGATATAAATAAAAATTATAAAATTATATAAATTATATATAAATGAATAGAGTTCATAGATTAAAAATATAAGAAATTAAAATAATAAAAATTAAAATTAAATATAAATATGAAAAAAAAAATTAAGATAGACAATAAGATATGAAGATAAGAAAATTAAAATAGAATTGATAGTATTGCAAAGACTCGAATTCTATTATCTACTGTGTATTTAGGAGTTTTTTTAGATGTTCTCCAATAGAGATAAAGATAAAGAAAATATATAAAAAAATAAAGAAAATAAGATATATATATATAATATAGAAATATATTAAAATAAAAAATAAAGAAATTAAAATATATGAAATTAGAGATATAAATAATGATATAATAAAAATAAAGAATAAAGTAAAATAAATAACATAAAAAATTAAAAAATAAATAATATGAATAAATAATAAAGTAATAAATATAAAATAGAGATAAAGATAAAGATAAAGATAAAGATAAATAGATAAAGAAAATAAATATATAAATATATAACATAAAAATACATAAAGAATAAATATAAAGAAAGAAATATAAATATAATTAAATACATAAATATAGTTTATAGATTAAAAATATAAGAAATTAAAATAATAAAAATTAAAATAAATTATTATGGGTTTATGGTGTTGCAAGGACTTGAAATATGATATCCATTGTGTATCCGTTGGCTGAGCATGTTGGGACCGGGTGCATGTTAACATGGATGCGGGTTCGTAATTTTAAAATTAATTACGTGCAGCGGAATGTTTAGCATAAATAATTTCTCTAATTATTTAACCACACATCTAAGCATGCAATTTTATCTTGTGTAGACATGATCATATATTTGAAATTTTGCAGAAACATAAACTAATTTACGTATTACCTCGCGTAACTCGAAGGAAGGGACGAGATCCAACCGTAAGCGTCCCTTGGAAGCTCCGCCTCTATTCGCGTCCACGCCGAGTATCATCGGGATGACTTCGCAAAGCCACGAGTTTCGTGTTCTCGAGAACTATTAGATTCTCCGAGAACGCGACGAGAACAAAAAAAGAGAGAAGTTGGAAGACTAACCACAAAAGGATGGCCGGGAAAGGGTAGGGGCGGCCGGCCGGGGCTCCTTCTTGGGGCTGGTTGGCGCACGGCAAGAAGGGGAGAAGAGAAGGAGAGAAAGAGAGGGAGAGAGCCTATGCCTTCATCTCTATGATTATTATCCAAGCCTTGCCTTGGGTCCTTTATATAGTGGCCTCTCAACCATCAAGCACTCAAATATGGAATAACTTATTCCATCATGCCAAGTTTGATTTTATATCATGGTTAAAATCATATTTTAATTCATGATAAAAAATCAATCAAGTCTTTTCTCTCCTATGGAATAAATTTCCTTATCATGGTAAATCAACCCATGATTGATTTTATAAAATAAACCAATCCATGGTTCATTTTAATTTCCATGAAAAATAAACCAAACCTTGGTTTATTATATAAAAAATTTATATCATCCATAATTTTATAAAACAAACCACACTTGGTTTATTTTATAAATTGAACCAAAAACTTGGTTCTCTCCCTTTGTTGTGGCCGACCAAGCAAAGAGGATGGAGGCCCTCTTTGGCCGGCCCATCCAAGCCAAGCCCTAATGAATTAAACTTATTTAATTCATCTATTAAGTCTTCAAAAGACTTAGCCATTTTACGCTTCCGATGCGTCTCTGAAAAATTTAGATTCGACTTATCGTTTGGCTCAACCAAACCTAATCTCTCTTGATTGGAAAATTTAATTTTCAACTCGTTTTAAATCCCTCGGATTACTCATAGTGTGTGTGACTAAATAGGCTTTCGATTTATGTTGGTCGTCTATAATTAATCAATTATAGAACGATCATGAGTGGCACCTAGTAATACATCATGATCCCCAATTAATCGAAAGATCAACGGTTGACCTCAGAAACAATTCTGAAACCCTTCAGCAGCTATAATGAATCGTGTCTCATTCCCTTCACCATCTTATACCCACTTGGTTCAGGACATGGTCTATGTGTGTCAATCCCCACTAGGCTGACTATGTCACACCTAGCCCAAGTAACGTTTTCTCATCCTACGGATTCTAATTACTCTCATGTATTTAAGAGATTCATACTCTGAACATGTCATGCTCTGGCCGGAGGCTTCGAGTAACAATCCGACGATAGGCCTCGGGTATACATCTCCTTGCAAGGAGTGGTGAATCCTTTGTAGGCTGTTCAAACATCTTCGGGCACTTCGGCTTATACCCAATCATCTTGGGTCCACACCTCCTTGGAGATGCTTGCTTAAGATGTCAAAGTATAAGTCTACATGACCAAGATGACTTGAACACCGCAAGTCAAAGGAACATCACACTTAAGCTGCAGTAAGAACTTCACTGACATATCTATATGTAGACTACCATATGAAGTTTTACAGCCAGTCATTCCAATGAACTAGTTCCCTTAACTAGCATTCATGTTTATTTCCGGACATCTCAATGTCACCAGCCAGTGAGAATCAGCTGATTAGAGAATAACCCATGCTAGTCTCAACAGAATTGATAGTATTCGTATTTATCAATTCATCGACTAGGGACAATTTTAATACTTCACAATTGCACATATAGAGATAATCACTAGTTGTGAATTCATCACAAATTCTCTCATGCTGTGAATTATATTGCGGACATTCAGTAAATGAGTTTAAGATCTCAATCAAATACACAAATATGTATACTCAAATAGTGAATATTCATTTATTAGAATAAATTATTACAATCATAAGGCGATTGCCTTAGGACACTTCACTCATATCACTAACAAACTCCCACTTGGCCTAATGCCAATCGCTACGGTACCCAATACCACAGGCTCTAACATGACCCTCAAACTTGCTTTGAGGCAAGGCCTTAGTTAAAGGATCCGCTAAATTCCTTTCAGTGGGAATTTTCTCAATTTGTATATCATTCCTACTTATAATCTCTCTGATCAGATGATAGCGGCGAAGCACATGTTTGGATCGCTGATGAGACTTTGGTTCCTTTGCTTGTGCAATAGCTCCATTGTTGTCGCAATAAACCGGTATTGCTTCATCAATGGTTGGAACTACACCAAGTTCTGAGACAAACTTTTTGATTCAGACTGCTTCCTTTGCTGCTTCCAAAGCTGCAATATATTCCGCTTCCATGGTAGAATCCGCTACGGTGTCTTTCTTGGAACTCTTCCAACTTATTGCACCTCCATTCAAAATAAATACGTATCCGTACTGAGATTTGGAGTCATCCTTATCTGTCTGGAAACTGGCATCTGTATACCCACGTATTACCATATCACCTTCTCCATATATTAGGAACACATCCTTAGTGTTGCTTAAGTACTTGAGGATTGTCTTGACAGCCGCCCAATGATCCATTCCTGGATCAAACTGGTATCTGCTTGTGACGCTTAGAGCATACGATACATCGGGCCTAGTACATAACATAGCATACATGATAGATCCTATCGTGGATGCATAAGGAATCTTATTCATACAAATCCTCTCGTCTTCTGTGCGCGAACACATAGACTTCGAAAGGTTGATCCCATGCCTGATAGGAAGGTAACCTTTCTTGGATTCCGACATGCTAAACCTTTCTAGCACTCGGTCTATATATGTAAACTGCGAAAGACCAAGCAACCGTTTTGATCTATCTCTATAGATTCTAATCCCAAGGATATAGGTTGCTTCTCCCAGGTCTTTCATGGAGAAAGTTTCGGACATTAACTGACTGTAAGACTGATATATCGTTTCCTATAAGTAATATGTCATCGACATATAACACTAGGAATACGACTGCACTCCCACTAACCTTCTTGTACACACAAGGTTCGTCATCGTTAATGAGTAACACGTCGTTCGATTCACATATCAGAAATCCGTATCTCTCTGGAATATTGCGTGTCCTATCAGACCTACGAAGAAGTGGTGTTGTTTTAGGTTCAACTGATAGCTCATCATTATGAGTTATTGGTTGTGGGTCTAGACTAGGTGTCTCTGTAATGTCTAATGGAGTTTCTTGAACTTCTTCAAGATCAATGCTACTCCCACTGTTTTCTTGTAAAAGAAATTCTTTTTCTAGAAATACAGCATGCCTTGAAACAAACACCTTTTGTTCCAAGGGATGATAGAATTGGTAATCTTTTGTTTCCTTAGGGTATCCAATAAATAGACATTTATCAGACTTAGCATCCAATTTGTCTGATATAGTCCGCTTTACATAAGCAGGACAACCCCATATCTTTAGGTGAGATAAATGAGGTTTCTTACTATTCCACGTCTCATATGGAGTAGTAGAGACTACCTTGGTCGGGACTCTGTTTAGTAAGTAAACAGCTGTCTTAAGTGCATATCCCCAAAAGGATTTTGGAAGAGTTGCATGATTCATCATAGATCTAACCATGTCCATCAAGGTTCGGTTACGCCTCTCAGATACACCATTATGTTGTGGTGTATATGGCGGAGTCCATTGAGACAATATCCCATTGTCCCTAAGATAATCTTGAAACTCTTGACTTAAGTATTCACCACCCCGATCGGATCGAAGTATCTTAATACTTTTGCCAAGTTGTTTCTCTACTTCACTTCTGAACTCTTTGAATTTCTCAAAAGCTTCAGGTTTGTGTTTCATTAAGAACACATACCCGAATCGTGAGTGATCATCGATAAAGGTAATGAAGTAGCTATAGCCTCCTTGTGTAAGAGTTGACATTGGTCCACATACATCAGTATGTATTAGACCAAGCAATTCTCCCACTGATTTACCTTTTCCAGAAAAGGATAATTTGGTCATCTTGCCTTTTAAGCATGATTCGTATGTATCAAATGAACCGGGTTCAAATGATTCCAGAATTTCACATCGGTGTAATTTGGTCATGCGTTTCTTACTTACATGGCCAAGACGACAATGCCACATATAGGAGTCTATTTGATTATCTATTCGAGCACGTTTGTTGCTAACTTCGATATTGAAAACGTCAACGGATAAATCTAACGTGTACATACCATTGCATAAAGTTCCAGCCCCATAAAGAACATCATTTAAAGTTATGTAACAGCAATTATTACTAAAAGTTAAATGATAACCCTTTTCATTCAAGCATGAAATAGATACAGTGTTCTTTATTAACGAAGGAACAAAATAACAATTATCCAATTCTAAGACAAGTCCAGTAGGGAGCTTTAGCAAATATGTTCCGATGGCAACAACAGCAATCTTTGCTCCATTTCCAACTCGTAAATTCGCTTCTCCCTTGACGAGTCTTCTTCTATTCCTTAGCCCTTATATGTCATTACATATATGTGAGCTACACCCAGTATCAAGTACCTAGGTGTCCGAGGAAATAGAGTGACATTCAATAACGAAGATACCTAAAGAGGATGGGGCATCGGATGTCTTCTTCTTCAAAGACTCAAGATAAACCTTACAGTTTCTTCGCCAGTGGCCCTCCTTGCCGCAGTGATGGCAAGTGCCTTTTGGTGCCTTTTCAATCTTTTTGGCCTTTTTCTTCCTTCCCTTATTTTTGTTCTTTGGGCTTCCTCTTAGAGCCTTTCTTTGAGGAACCAACTAACAGTACCGTCTTCTGATCCTGCTTTACATAAGGCTCTACAGTCTTCAGTAGGTTAAGCAACTCAGGAATGGTAGTCTCCAGTTTGTTTATCCGATAGTTCATCACAAACTGTGAGTAACTCTTGGGCAAACAATGCAGAATTAAGTCAATACTTAGTTCGTGATCCATTGCAATTCCGAGTGTGCCTAGTCGCTCAATGTACCCCCAACATCTTCAACACAAACTGTGAAACAGAAGTACCTTCCTGCATCTTAAAGGTGAAGCGGAGTCTGGAGACCTCAAACCTTTCGGATCTCGCCTGCTCGTCAAACAGCTCATGAAGATGGAAGACGATGGTATGAGCATCCATATGCTCATGCTGCTTTTGTAGCTCAGGTACCATAGCGGCCAGCATGATGCAACTCGCAAGTTCAGAATCGGTCACATGTTTCTAATAGGCCACTAACTGGTCTGGAGTTTCATCTTCAGGAGGATGGCTGGGAAGTTGTTCTTCAAGGACATAAGCAAGCTTTTCTGCCTTGAGGACTATCCTCAGGTTTCGAAGCTAGTCCATGAAGTTTGGCCCAGTCAGCTTATTGGTGTCCAAAATGGAACGCAAATTCAGAGAAGACATGATCAGGTGATTATCCTAGAAATACAAGTTGAGGTTATGTGATGAGAATGATAAAGAATGCATCAATATACATTAATTAAATCCTATTTATTTTTTGAATTGAATAACCCTTTTTATCAATTCGGGAGATCGTAGGAACATCTCCAAATAGGTTGATATCCAACCATAGATAAGAACAACCATGGCTAGAGTCCATCAAGTTATTCTTAGCTATGAAGGTAGGTAATTATACCGATTACATATTATACATATGTAACTATCACATTATGGTATCAACTAATTGAATGTTTGCATAAATCATTGGGTTATTAACTCATTAACAAGTATGCAACAATATACATAGCACCCAACTGCACCTCTCTTTACATTGACCTTGGCTGTGGCACAACAAATCGATGCTCCGAGCTTAAGGCTGACTCATTAATCAAGAAATAGTTTTAATATGGTTGGAGCTCATTCAATCGTTTAGTCAGGCTTGGATGTGTCCAACAACCAAAACTAAGGATTGACCTCTGACTCCAACTATATTAATCATAAACTAATTCCATGGTTTGAACATGTTGAGATTTAAGCCGGGCATGGATGTGTCCATCAACCCAAACAAGAAACAAAACTCCGGTTCTAACCATATTAATGGAAGGTGTTGGCCTTAATATTTTATAAGGGGTTTTGGGTCTCATTCTTTCTTTTATGCACATTCATGACATATAATTATGCCATGTTCTAACGATTTCCTTAATAAAGTATGTATGTGACTTAATTTATCAAGTCTCATTAATTGAATTAAGAACCGGATTTCCTAATTCTAATTCATACTTTATTCAAGGAATTGTTTTGGGAAACAATTTCCTGAATTATCATAATCAATTTCGGAAATAATATATTTAAGACTTTGATTTCTCTAAATCAAATCTTATTAAATTAAGAGACAGATTCCCTTAATTCAACCACATATTATTTTCATGAAAATCTTGTTTAAGGAAATATACTCTATAGGAAACAATTTTCCTAATTAATTTTGGAGACAATAATATGTAAGAGCATCACCTCATAAATCAAATAAGGAAATTATCGTTTGAGAATCACCTCAAAAATTTCCAAGATTTGATCACATATTTTATTTATGGAAAATTAATATCAATAACTTAATTTGGATGGCTCCCCGAGGCTCAATCCAAATTAAACATTTGACAATTTAAATTCAATTTAGGAAATTTAATTATAACAACTAACTTTAAATTGGACGGCTCCCCGAGGCTCAATCCAAAATAAAGAATTTTGTAAATAATTTAATTTCTAATTATAAATTTAGATGCCAATTAATATTCCCATAATTTGTCTAGACTTTTTTGAAAGAAAGTGTCCAAAATTGCGAGCTTTTCATAAATGGAAAGCTTCCAAAAATAAAAGTTTTTCAGAATAATTGTAAGTTTCTGGTACAAAGAAAACCTACGTTTTTCCAAAATTGGAAAATTTCCAAAATAGGAAATTTCCAAAATTGGAAAGTTTCCAAAAATTGAAAGTTTTCACAATTATCATAAAATTTCAGAAACAGAGATATTTCAAAAGTTTGCGAAATTTCATGAGGATTTCCAAACATTGAAATTCCTAAATAGAAAATTTACCATAATTGGAAAGTTTCCATAATAGAAAATTTTCCAAAATTGAGATCATGCTAAAGCTTTCCGCAAAATAATTATATGATTATGTCGAACACAAACCTCGGCTCTGATACCACTGTTGGGACCAGGTGCATGTTGACATGGATGCGGGTTCGTAATTTTAAAATTAATTACGTGCAGCGGAAGGTTTAGCATAAATAATTTCGTTAATTATTTAACCACACATCTAAGCATGCAATTTTATCTTGTGTAGACATGATCATATATTTGAAATTTTGCAGAAACATAAACTAATTTACGTATTACCTCACGTAACTCGAAGGAAGGGACGAGATCCAACCGTAAGCGTCCCTTGGAAGCTCCGCCTCTATTCGCTTCCACGCCGAGTATTTTCAGGATGACTTCGCAAAGCCACGAGTTTCGTGTTTTCGAGAACTACTAGATTCTCCGAGAACGCAACAAGAAAAAAAACAAGAGAGAAGTCGGAAGACTAACCACAAAAGGATGGCCGAGAAAGGGTAGGGGCGGCCGACCGGTGCTCCTTCTTGGGGCTGGTTGGCGCACGGCAAGAAGGGGAGAAGAGAAGGAGAGAAAGAGAGGGAGAGAGCCTATGCCTTCATCTCTATGATTATTATCCAAGCCTTGCCTTGGGTCCTTTATATAGTGGCCTCTCAACCATCAAGCCTCTCAAATATGGAATAACTTATTCCATCATGCCAAGTTTGATTTTATATCATGGTTAAAATCATATTTTAATTCATGATAAAAAATTAATCAAGTCTCTTCTCTCCTATGGAATAAATTTCCTTATCATGGTAAATCAACCCATGATTGATTTTATAAAATAAACCAATCCATGGTTCATTTTAATTTCCATGAAAAATAAATCAAACCTTGGTTTATTATATAAAAAATTTATATCATCCATAATTTTATAAAACAAACCACACTTGGTTTATTTTATAAATTGAACCAAAAACTTGGTTCTCTCCCTTTGTTGTGGTCGGCCAAGCAAAGAGGATGGAGGCCCTCTTTGGCCGGCCCATCCAAGCCAAGCCCCAATGAATTAAACTTATTTAATTCATCTATTAAGTCTTCAAAAGACTTAGCCATTTTACGCTTCCGATGCGTCTCTGAAAAATTCAGATTCGACTTATCGTTTGGCTCAACCAAACCTAATCTCTCTTGATTGGAAAATCCAATTTTCAACTCGTTTTAAATCCCTCGAATTACTCGTAGTGCGTGTGACTAAATAGGCTTTCGATTTATGTTGGTCGTCTATAATTAATCAATTATAGAACGATCATGAGTGGCACCTAGTAGTACATCATGATCCCCAATTAATCGAAAGATCAACGGTTAACCTCAGAAACAATTCTGAAACCCTTCAACAGCTATAATGAATCGTGCCCCATTCCCTTCACCATCTTATACCCACTTGGTTCAGGACATGGTCTATGTGTGTCAGTCCCCACTAGGCTGACTACGTCACACCTTGCCCAAGTAACGTTTTCTCATCCTACGTATTCTAATTACTCTCATGTATTTAAGAGATTCATACTCTGAACATGTCATGATCTGGCCAGAGGCTTCGAGTAACAACCCAACGATAGGCCTCGGGTATACATCTCCTCGCAAGGAGTGGTGAATTCTTTGTAGGTTGTTCAAACATCTTCGGGCATTTCGGCTTATACCCAATCATCCTGGGTCCACACCTCCTTGGATATGCTTGCTTAAGATGTCAAAGTATAAGTCTCCATAACCAAGATGACTTGAACACCGCAAGTCAAAGGAACATCACACTTAAGTTGCAGTAAGAACTTCACTGACATATCTATATGTAGACTACCATATGAAGTTTTACAGCCAGTCACTCCAATGAACTAGTTCCCTTAACTAGCATTCATGTTTATCTCCGGACATCTCAATGTCACCAGCCAGTGAGAATCAGCTGATTAGAGAATAACCCATGCTAGTCTCAACAGAATTGATAGTATTCGTATTTATCAATTCATCGACTAGGGACAATTTCAATACTTCACAATTGCATATGTAGAGATAATCACTAGTTGTGAATTCATCACAAATTCTCTCATACTGTGAATTGTATTGCGGATATTCAGTAAATGAGTTTAAGATCTCAATCAAATACACAAACATGTATACTCAAATAGTGAATATTCATTTATTAGAATAAATTATTACAATCATAAGGCAATTTCCTTAGGACACCTCTCTCATATCACTAACAGAGCACCAGTCGACTGGGATTGGAGTCAGTTGATTGATATCGGGGCTGAGCTGTTTTGTTAACAGCTCTCTCCTCTATTTAAGGGTAAGCTTTGAGACTTGAGAAAGGTTAGATGTTCTATTGAAATCTCTCTTGCTCAAATGCTCAAAACTTCCGCACCTAAGCTCTTCCTTCTAACCCTAATTCTCATCTTGTAAAAGGGAAGAGAAACTTGTGAGAGATTATTGTCCACCGAGAAGGAGAAAACTTAGCTGGAGATTGTTGGGGACTAATCCACCGAAGGATTGAGGGTTCATCAACCACAAGGACATGCTGTGGAGTAGGAGCAAGTAGTCTTTGAACCACGTAAAGGATAAGTGTTAGCATTGCCTTCATTGTTATAGTTTCATTTTCGCTAGCACAACTAACCTTGTAGGAAGAATCGCGAATTGAGGGTGACAAGCTATTCACCCCCTCTAGCCAGGCCATTTGATCCGTACAATTGGTATTAGAGCGCAAGGGCGCCCTTCAATGGACTAATCGCCTAGAATAGCAAATTTCGTCAAAATGGTCGGCTCGCATATCCAATCACCCAAACTTGAAGAGGAATTCTCTTAGTGGAAGAAAAGGAAGGAGGTATTCTTCGATACCGATTTCGAATTTGATGTGCCTAAGGATCAAGACAATAAGCCACTTGAAAAGACAAGATGGAGCAAGAAGTAAAAAAAATATCATTTAGCAAATTCAAAAATCTTGCATCATCTTCTAAGTGTGCTTCCAAAACAAGAGATAACAAGGATTGGAAGCTACACAAGTACCAAGGATTTATAGGAAAAGCTAGTAGAACTTCATGAAGGCATATCGGAAGCAAAATTGGCAAAGAGTGATCTTCTCCGATCTCAACTCAACAACATCAAGTTTGAAAAAGAAGAAAAGGTATCTAGTTTACATTCTAGAATTAAGGAAATTTTAACTGGACTAATAAGTGTAGGTTAGCAACTCTCCAACCGAGATATCTTGAAGAAGACCATCAATGCTTTTTCAAAAACCATAATATGGAGTTCAATGGTGGATTCATACTATATTTTAAAGGATCTAGAGAAAAACTCCCTAGATAAATTCTTCTCAACCATGGAGCTCTATGAAACTCAGATTGAAGGATTGGATGGAGAAGTCTATAGACCAAAAGGAGTAGCCCTTGTGGCAAACAAGAGAAAGGGTAAGAAAAGGAAATCCTCGTCCCCACCATCCTCTAACTCGAAAGAATCTAGTGCCTCAATAAATAGTAAGAAAGAGGTATATATGGTAAGAAAAATGAGAAAATATTTTAAATATTTTTAATCTAATAAATCTCAAAGTAGGAAAAGTTCAAGAAGCAAAAGTAGGACAAGAAAGATCATATGCTACAATTGTCAAGGAGAATGACATATGAGGGATGAATGTCCTCCCTTGAATAAAAAAGAAGGAAAGAAGAAGAAAGAAAAGAAGAAATCAAGAGAAAAGGGGAATAAACTCCAAAACTTGCAAACAACATGGGATGACTCATCATCATTGGAAGAAGAAGAAAATCATGTATCCCATTTTGCCTTAATGGGAATTGAATACATAGTCTCAATGTCATCCGAAGTTGAAGAAGGAAAGAGCTCAAGTGAAGATGAAGGGAGCTCAAGTGAAGGGGAAGGTCAAACTTCAAACTCAGGGATCTCGTAAGTGAGGTATATAATCTATCCACTACCACTTTAGTTAAAATTATTTCTAGCACAAATAATGACTTATTTAAGGCTAGAAAGAAAATTAAATGATTGAAAAATAAAATTTGCCTGCTTAATAAAAAAAATTAGAATCCATGAATAATGACATGCATGTTTCGTCTTCTTCTAGCCTAAATGATTCATGTTTAGAAGAGGAAAATAGAAAATTAAGGGAAAAGGTAGATTACCTCTCCAAAACTCTAGAAAAATTTAAAATTGACTCAAAGGCCCTAAATATGATTATTGGGAGCCAAAGGGCACTTTCAAGAAAACAGGTTTAGGATTCAATGAATCTAGCAATGAAAAATCATTTTATTGTTTACATGCTAGAGAACAATCAAAAATCAAAACCTAGATAGGAAATAGATCCCTAAGAAGTACTTGGTCAATCCAATAAGAATGAATTTCTATTGGATGTAAAAGTCATTTCTCAAGGGTTAGAGGATTTAGGGATGAGTCAACCATGTAAGTTAAATCTCAATCTTTCTGAAATATGGTTGACTTGAGACCTTAGGGGGGAGCACTTAGTCAAATAACATTCATGATCAAATGGGTTAAGTAGAAGTTACCTTTATTTCATCTCATAATGTCTAGATTTATATTTTTATTTATGCATATGAGATGTTAAGATGATACAAATAATTCACTTGTGCCGATGGCATTTTGATGAATTATTAGATGTATCATTTTAGTAATAATAGACTAACTATAAGAAAAGTAAAGGTTTAATTAATGAACATTTTGCTCATAGATAAAAGTTCGATATTTTTAAATGTTTTGAAAATAATTCTATGTTTTATTTACTGGTTTATAGATCTGAAAAACATATGATTTCAAAATTATGCCTTAAACTTGATACAAAATTGAATATTTTTCAAGTTTTTGAGTTTTGGTCGAAAAGTCAAAACTAATTGATTTTTCATGAAAATATAATTTTCCTTATTGAAGAATAGTTTAGGAAATATGCTTGTAAAATTTCATGATTTTTCAAATTTTTTGAAATTTTAAATGCATTTCTGAATTTCAGCTTAGAAAATTGAAATTTGGATCAGACATGTTCCAGTCGACTGCATCAGAGAACTATTCGACCGGTAACTCTGTGGAGTTGTTTCGGTGAGGCCAGTCGACTGATACCCTAATTTTTTGGTTTCTCTCATTTTTTTTCATACCTTGATGTCACAGTATAATCTTTTTGATGGTGTCAAAGGGAGAGAATGAAGGGTATAAGTTAGAATATTGGTTTAACTTATTTTTCCATGTTTGAGCTTAACTTAAAAATTATGTGATAGAGCATAGGTTAAGAGGGAGCTTGGATGATTTATGTTTCATGTTATTCTATACTGTTAATTTTCAGGTTGTTATTTATGCCTAACTTAAATATATTACCATACATAAAAAAGGGGAGATTGTTGGTACAATCGGTGCAATCGACCCAAGTTTAATCGGCACGATCATGTGTTTTGATGTGTGTGTCAACATGATTAAGTTAGGATTTCATATTAGTTTGATGTGTGTTTGAGTCATGCAGGACTTGGTGAACACGCATGTGGGAGATCTAATCCTAGTGCTCAGGTCCTTGAGTCGGACGGGGAGCAACGGAGTAGAGCTAAGGGAAACAAACTTCAAGGCATACGTGAAGGATGATATTGGAACGAGCCGAGGGCTTGGATGCATCCGAGGGATGAAAGTCAAAGGAAGAGAGCTTCAAAGGGCGACTCTAGAGAGGATGAGTGTAAGTGTGTACTAAGACCAGTCAACTGGTAAGGATACCAGTCGATTGATCTTTCTGTGGTTTCAAAAAGCATGGAACAGTCGACTAGTCTGGGTGACAGTCGATTGGTCTGTTTGAAATCTAGCCATTGACTAAGCACCAGTCGACTAGGGTTGGAATCAGTCGACTGGTGTCGGGATTGAGCTATTTTATTAACAGCTTTCTCCTCTATTTAAGGGGAAGCTTTGAGGCTTGAGAAAGGTTAGATGTTCTATTGATAAACTTTTTGCTCAAGTGCTCAAAGCTTCAACACCTAAGTTCTTCCTCCTAACCCAAATTCTCATCTTGTAAAGGGGAAGAGAGATTTGTGAGAGGTTGTTCTCTACCGAGATGGAGAAAGCTTAGTCGGAGATTGCCGGAGACTAATCTACCAAAGGATTGAGGGTTCGTCCACCTCAAGAACACGCCATGAAGTAGGAGCAAGCAATCTCCGAACCATATAAAGGATAAGTGTTAGCATTGCCTTCTTTGTTATAGTTTCATTTCCGCTAGCACAACTTACCTTGTATGAAGAATCGTGAATTGAAGGTGACGAGCTATTCACCCCTCTCTAATCGGGTCATTCGATCCGTACAATGTTCTCCACTGATAGCTCTTTGATTTGATTGTCTTTAAGAATGCAGTCATTATATTCCTTACTATTTTGCCTTTCGGCTTCTGTGTCATCTACTTGTGATGTCTACATTGGACATGGAATGTTATTACCGATATCAAGGTTCTCAACCAATATTTTTTCATTTTGGATTGGAATTATTCCAATCATAACATGTCAAATAACAAGTACACAAATGTTAACAATTTCATATCAAATTAAAATAGGTCACAGTTTTGAATAATTACCTTTTTAGGTGAGAGTTGGTCGATAAGGACCCTCACCTTACTAATATGTGAAGGAATATTCCTCCACGTATTTATTCGAGTTCCTTCAATATTGTATGGTTTTTGAATTGGAACATGCTTCAAAAATCATGCCTAATTCAGCATACCAAGTGTTACATACAAATACATAAATGGCCGTAAAAATTATAAAATTTAATATCAAAAATATACTCACTGCCAAAAGCCCAATAAATCTCTTTAGGTAAGAAAGGGTGGTGTTGGTGTGGTATCTCTGAGTTGATGAAAATAAGTCCCCAATCTTATGTAATTGTGGAGACAAATTTATGGATAACTTCAACCCAGTTGAATCTAATAAGATTCTCAAAATCATCTACTATATCAACAAGATTTAAAGGGATGTTAAATGTACTATACGAAAATAAGATACAAATAAATATATACAAAATGTAGAATTTACGCCCCCGGGGCTATGGTGCAATGAAAGGGTGACTAGTTGTCATCCCAAGCATCCACTGTTCGATCCCCAACTATGGCGCATTTTGCAGGAACTTTCCTCCAAATGGGACGCGAATCTTAAGACGCTAGGCTTCTGGACCGCCCACCGCGAATACTTTCTCGATTTACCCTGGCGGTCGGTGGGGTCACGGCGGTCCCTTGAGGTTTGAAAAATATATACAAAATGTAGAATTTACGCCCCCGGGGCTATGGTGCAGCGAAAGTGTGACTAGTTGTTATCCCAGACTTCCGCGGTTCGATCCCCAACTATGACGCATTTTACAGGAATTTTCCTCCAAATGGGATGCGAATCCTGGGACGTTGGGCTTCTGGACCGTCCAGCGGGAGTACTTCCCGATTTACCCTAACAGTCGGTGGGAAACTTTCGTGGGGCCGGACCGGTCTCCCGAGGTTGGAAAAACTTCGTTAATCGTTTTCTCCCCCCCCCCCCCCCCCCCGGTCTATGGAGCAGCGGTAGGTCGCTATCCCAGGCATCCATGATTCGATCCCTAGTTACAGTGTATTTTGCAGAAATTTTTTCTCCAAATGGGGAGTGAATCCTGGGGCGCTGATCTTCTAGACCGCCCACCGCATGTGCTTCCCGATTATCTTGGTGGCCGGTGAGAAACTTCTGTGGGGCCAAGTCGATCACCCCAAATTTGTCTGCTACCTGGTCCAACAAGAAATATATAATTTGCAAACTAATACAACATCATCCTCAAATTGAATATTATTGATATAATATTTAATTAACTCTTTAATTCTTGTTCTGTTAAATTGTTTTTCTTTTGAGAAGTAATTAAATTGAGGTCACCCGATATTTTAGTTGAATTAATAGGGACCGAAACACCTCGGTCTGCAATACCCAGTAACAAAGCAATATCTCTTCTGCTGAATGCAACTGGTACTTCTAAAAAATTTTAAATAACTAGTTATCTTCGAGAAGATAGACCTAATATGATCTCATATCAAGCCCAACATAGGTCTGAAATGAAATAATTTCAGATCCAACGAGAGCCTGAAATCAAATCATGTCTGGCCCTCTTTGAGCCTGATATGATAATCATATCAGACCCTCTTTATCCTTATTTTATCTTATTATAATTTGTATTTAAAATTCATAACTACAAGATGTACATGAGAATCTAAAAGTTTGCAAAGTTGAATCTCAAATTTCAAATATATTGATCAAAATTTCACGAATATGCAAATTTTTGTATGTCCATGAAAATACCAAAGGGAGACTCTTTGATCTTTGAAATGTGTCTACCATGTAAAATTTTGAATGCTTCAAAAAAAATTATTAAAGTAACCTAAAACACTGCACCAATGTTATTTTTATCCAAAGTCATCTGAAGCCTATAGGTTATAAATATTAAATATATTAAGAATCAAACCCAAACTTGTTAAACTTTATAAAATCAAAATGTAATTTTTATTGTAAACATGATCAGAAATTGTATTGCTTTGACCTAACATACCTGGATAATCCTAAAGAAGAGCATGAAACACTCACAGACCTTTTTCGCCATTATGAAAATAGAGTACTGCAAAAACCATAATCGCTTCTTTGAAGAGTATCGATCAATGTAGACTTCCACAGAAATCCTAAACGCCGCCTGAGGGATACACGAACAAACTTATCTAGGATTTTGGTTTGGAGGGAGGAGCTGGGAGGGGGGATGAACTCGCGATTATAACACAACTATCATTTTTCGACAAGGAGAAATAGATTACCTACGCTGAGAGAGAAAGAAGAATATTTACATCTGAATCACAATCTATTATTTTAAAATCAAAACTATAAAAAATATTTTGGATATCTCAAAAATCTAACTGCGAAAGTAATTCTCGACAAAAGAGATATAAGATATTTTTTAATGTCTTTTGTTAAAAAACAAATATCAAGATATTTTTTAATAATTATGTATTCTCAAATACGCCATTTAATAAAAAATATCAAATACAATATATTAAAATAATTATTTTAAAATTTTATAATTATTTTTAAATAATTTTGATTAATTTAAAATAATTTTGATATAATAATATTAAAAAGAGCAATGATAGGGAAAATAAAAATAAGAAAATGGAAATCATAATGAATGATGTGACATGACGTGACATTTTACATGGACACATCTGATTATCGCTTGGACACCATCGACGACCTTCGGCCGGCGCCCCAAATCAAACTATACCCTGAGGGACACAATGAACTCGTCAGAGATCGTGCATACAAAGTGTCACGTCATTCACTATAATTTTCACTCTCTTATTTTCACTCTCCCAATCATTATTCTATTAAAAAATTAAAATTCAAAATTTTAAAATTTAAGATTCAATCAAATGTAACAATTATTTTAAAATTTAATAATTATTATAATATAAAAATGATCTATTTCATATTTATCAAATTGAATCAAATTCATCCTAAATATATTATACTAAATGTATTATAAGCTTCAAATAAGGATAATAGCCAAACTCTTGTTTAGCAGAAAAGACAAAGAAAAAATGAAAAATAATAGTAGCAGATCCGAAGCGAGATAATGATAAATAAAAATTATATATGATGCTAGTAATGACTTTTTTTTGTCAATATTCTC
Source organism: Boesenbergia rotunda (assembly GCA_024364735.1). NCBI lineage: Eukaryota > Viridiplantae > Streptophyta > Magnoliopsida > Zingiberales > Zingiberaceae > Boesenbergia > Boesenbergia rotunda. The sequence continues at coordinate 146,401 of JAGFNQ010006867.1, read as the reverse complement.
CTCCGTTCTTTGCGACTTGCGAGGAAAAAGGTGCAGCAAACAAAAATAAATTCTCATATACAACAGTAAAGAAGCCGCAACAATAGGATATATACTCTCACATCATTAGTGACCTTTTTCTTACAAATCGCAAATAGCTGGGTTCCACCAAAAAAAAATTAAAAAAACAAACAAAACAAATACTAAAAACTAACCTAAAGATCTCTAGTATATGCTGGAACTTCAGCAAAGAACATGAATTTGCTATCCTCGTAAATATCTCATCCCCTAGAGTTTCTCCAGTGTTTCCTGGAAAATTATCAATCTTTAGTGGCAATACAGTTTAATGACAGAATCTGCTCCGGCAGTGAATAACCATGGCTGCCTCGGATGGAATTTGCAATCGAGCACACCTGTTCAATCAGTATGTTGACGCAATGTTTAGTTCGAACAAGACGGGAAGATAATATTTTGAATTAAGGAACAAGATATCTTGAAGATAATAGTTTCCTAATCCAGACGGGGAACAAGAAAATTAAGGAAAAGGAAAATAACAAAAGTTGCAACACAACCGACCTCTTCCATTAGAACTATTATGCCCACGCAAAATTTCCAATGGGACAATGAGAGGATTCTGATTAAGATCAGAGTAAACCATTCCGTGGAACACATAAGCAGTGCAGTCTTCCGAACTAGAGGCAAAGAGAGGGTACAAGCGGTGAAACGTGACATTTGTGACATCTTTCGGATGGATCCTGAAGATTTGCAAGTACACGATGCACGCAGTGGGATGAGATACATAGACAGAAGTAAATATGAAAAAAAAACAAAGGGGAAAAAATTGAAGAAAATATAAAATATAATGAGAATCATCAATAGGATGAGATCGATAGGGTTTAAGTTATAAAACTTGACATATACTCAACTATATAAAGGTCTACCATAAGATGCAGAATTAAAGGGTAAACAAATAATAGAAAGCTAAACAAACAGTGAGCTTACGTCAAGGTCTTATATGGTTTGGATGAAAGGTCCATATCAAACCAGCACATTTTTCCTTCCTTGCTGCCCACAATGACATTATCGCCTATATATACAAAATTTTGTCACTATAACTCATGGATTCAAGTATTTTTCTTCATAATTCTACCTTGCCATGAAGTTTTGTTGAAAATTCTATAAGAAAATTACCTCCTGGATGAATTGAAATGGAAGAAACCTCTTGAAGACCAGTCTCGAGCTTCTTGACAAGCTTGTGCTTCAGAAGATCATAAACCCGGACATGAGTCTTGGTTGATATGAAGAATATCGATCGTGTTGGATGAAAAACTGCAGAGACTGGAAGACCATGCAACTTCTTAAATGGATTATGTGTATGCTTCTTGGAGAGTTGGTGTATCAATATTGCTCTAGTATCACGTGCAATGTACAAGTCAAGGGATACTTGAGGTTTATAAAACAGTAAAATGTGCTGTTGGATTATTTGCAAATGATATCTAGACATAGACCAAGGAAAACATATGAGTTACTTCCCTCTTTGCAACCTAAGACAACCTGAGCTTCCAGCATACCAACACAACTATGAATATAGAGTCCAACACCACTTTCTAATGCCATACCTGGTACAGGATTTTGGTTCTGATGCCTATAGGCTACAATTATCTGTTCATCATTGTTCCGAACATTATATGGCTAAACCACCTACGTGATATTCTACTGCTTATTTTCAAGCTCGTTCTTAAGGCACTTGCGAGATTATGTCCTTTTTAAAGAACTTGGTTTGCAACCTATGTCCACGGCTAAAGTACAAATGTCATAATTTTTGTATATATTTCAAATTTCCAATTTGTGATTGTACATCAGAGCAAAAAGAAAGAATGAAAACTGAGAGAAGAAAATATCATATAAACTAAGACCAAGTAAAATGCATAATTAGGATATCACTAGGAACCACAGTAGTGAAATAGTCTCCTTTCCGATGCCAATCAATTGTTGTCACGGCCTGCAAGCAAGCCAAAAGAATGAAAGAAAGGGATTGACATATATTCAACCAAGTAAAATGAATTAATTCAAAGACTTAAGACTAAGGTCCAACAAGAATTATGTAATTAGATGTGTGCATAAATTGGTAATCAATAGCATAGTTTGTCACAATCAATATTGGCAATGGGATTGAATAGTTAAATGCTTTTAAGTATATTTGAATCGGATTGGTAGTATTGATGAAATTGGAGTTGATGTTTAAAAAAATGAGAAAATATATAATAAAATTATTTATATTACAACAAATATTCTAAAATCTTGAGAAGAACATCTATTTATACTTATTTGATTTTTAGTAAAGCAATATACAAATAATGTCATTAATTAATATAAAATAATAAATAATACAAGCAGATTATAACCAATAATAAAATCACATTTTTATGTATAAATTACTCAATAAACTAGAGTACTAAGATATATTTTATTAGTGTTATATCTTAATACACAATGTCAGGATTTAGTCAATTCCTAATTAGATTCAAATCGGTTTTTATATTTAAAGGAAGAGTTTTAGAAATCTTATTGATTAAAAAAGTTTATTGTATTCTCTTTTACTCTATAATAGCTAGCCTCTCAATCCACAATAAGCTCACTTGAACAATAATGAGCAAAAGAAAAGAAAGATGGGCAAAGCATTCAATTTAACAAGTGATTATGACAAAATTAAATGAATGATGCTTGACTTTGTGAATCTTAAGATGCAACAAGGCTAAAGAGAGCAACAAAGAGTCTCCTTCCCATGTAAGTTCTCTAAGAATTAAATTGGGACAAAGGGGAAGGCTAAATTGACCGAGTTAGCCATGTCATCTTAAGCCAAACCAAGTTTTAACACAAAATCTTATCAATTTTGACTTTTAATTTGATTAAATTTTAATAGATTCTATCAATTTTCTAATATATTTTAATTAACTTGTAGCTAATTTCTATCTAATTTCTTTGAATCTCTAGTATTTCTTAGCCTCTATGATACACCAATTTTACAAAAAAAAAAAAAATATTAGATCTGCCATTGCAGACACCAATCTAACTTGGGCGATTTGTATTTGGTATTAACCAATTTTGCCACCTATGGTTAATAGTACTATAAAGATACATATGCACCATTCTGAAAGATGATCCAAGTTTAGTAGACAGTGAAACATAGCTCACCTTGAGATGCTTTAATCGGATGGCATCATATTTATCATCTCGAATCCATCTCACCACAGGAGTGGTATTTCCTAAAGCACAAAAACTAATGTCAATTAATCTAAACATAAATTAAATGATATGATGAGTACAGACACTTACCCTCATCCTCCTCTAATGGTGATTCCTCCAGATGAAGCAGCTCCTTGACCCTTGCCTGGTTCTCTGCATTTGCCAATCCAGTATCAAAAATAAGCGCATCACGCCCTCTGTAAAGCAATGTGTAAACACATGTTAGAAAGCAGCAAATAACCTGTAACAAACAAGGCTAATTCTATTTCAAAGCATCTAGCTTACACAGAAATTGACAGAATAGGAAGTTCAGGTAATGGGTTCCATGCTATATGATTAACAGCTTCACCAACATCCCAAACTTTAATACAACGGCTGGTTTCGATCTCCCAAACACGCACTGTACCATCGGATGAACCTTCAGACACACAGCCAATGATTAGTTCTAACAAAATTGAGAGAAAGGAAAAGAAAATATGAATAATAAAAGAACAAAAAAAACAAACAAAAAAATGTAGAGGTATTTTATCACAAACCAGATGCCATCCACTGCCCTGATATATCAATTGATATTGTCTTCACGGGGCCTGTATGCCCTCTGTACTCAAGATAACATGTAGAAGGATAAGGTCTCAAATCTTTCCGACTAGGTAACTTGGGCTTTAGAGATTCTGGATCTATGTTAATCTGCAAAAGGAAAAAAGAATGTCTGTTAGAATAAGAGGTTCAGGAAAAGTTACTATGTATATCGGGACATACGATCATTAGGAATAACATTGCTCATTCCGTCTTATTTAGGTACGTTGAGAAGCGCATAAACATTTTTTAAAAAAAAAGGATTCTTTAGCCATAAAAGAGCCACATACACGTTTTTTTCGGGTTCTAGGACATAAGTAGAGGTCAAGGCATCGGTCAAAATTTTCTTTAAGTGCGTTCTCATAAGCTGGCACACTCCGTAGCGACTCGAACCTGTTAATTGTGAACCAAAGTCAGCATTATGACTCAGTCAGAACATGACATAACAAGCGACAAGACCTATAATTACCTTCTAGGAATAAACTTGGGACGGTCTTCCTCAAACATTAACTGGTAAGAGTTGATCTCCTCCTGAGTAGGAATGAACTCTACAGAAGGATTATATGATTCTTCATGACCTGCAAGTGAAAAGGCACAACATAAGTCATGTCACAAACATCAAAAGTTATTCTTTCAGACTGTAACTTATGAATGTGATGCACTAAGTTTGACAATACTTTGAACATAAATGAACCTCAAACACAACTGCTCTAGAAAACATGGACTACACAAAAATCAAATGCTCTTTCATAGTAGAGTTAACCATGATACCTGCCAGTTTTGGTTTGGGTGCCGGAATATAAGTCAAACCATGCCTCTTGTTTTCAGCTGCAGTTGAATCATCACCCCATAACAAATAAACACGAGGCTCCTCCTTTGGTTTGTCAAACTTAATAAGCCCTTTTCGAATAGCTCTAACGTATCGAACAACCTGATACCAGAATGGTAAACGCATGAAAAAAAAAATTATGATGTTTGCACAATAATTGAGAAAAGCATTAGATGGTTATAGCACCAGACTCTGGAGGAAAAAAAAAACAACCCGCATAGATGTTTTTAGACCTATTGCCATAGGGAATAAGAAAAGTATAGAAAACCCAAGTAACTGTGAAAAGGGGAATTGTAATTATTATGTAGTATTTTGTAAGTATCAGACAGTTCCTTGTGGTTATTAAGGAAACTACGTCAATCTAAACAAATTGAAATGACATCTACTCCAACACACAGAAAACTGTTCTCCAAAGGAACAAGTGCAAAGCACTCATTACTATATCACAAACCAGTGCTCTAAATGGCAGCCCAGGTGGCCAGCAGGAGACGAGCATCAACTGCACCGCCTTTGCCTTGAGCAGTGCTTTAAGCAATCAAAGATGAGGCGAGGCTGGTGAGCCGGGCGAGGCAGCACAAGAGAAGGGCAAGGTGGTGGGTGAGGCGGTCAATGCAATAGGTGAGGTGGTCAAAGTCAACAAAATTTAAAAAGCCTAGATATATTGATACACTCTCTCCCTTCCAAAACATAACTAACTCCACTAATCCACCAAGTCACCCACAACCCACCTCCTTCCTCCTAGAACCGCCCCCACCGCGCCACCCCACCACTGCCGTCATCGCCGCTTATTGCCGCCAGCACACTAGGTTAGCTTTTATATATTTCTGGTAAGTTCTTGTTCTAGTTTTGATATTTTATTTAATTATTGAAGATTAATGGCAGGAAATGATAAACAAGCGAAAGTCTAGAGATATTGTTTGGGATTATAAGGTGTTGTATTGCAAAGAAAAAAGATATTGGATCACAAATAAATTGTGTAAGAGGCTTATTAATGGAGGAGTTTATCGGGTAAAGCATCGTCTAGGGAGTAGGCACATAAAGAATAATGACTATTTGTAATATTATATATAAGAAATAGTAAAAACAAATTTAACCACCTAGGAGGCCAAGGCGATAGGCGGTCACTGACCCCCAAGCCACTGCCTACCGTCATTTACAACATTGTCACAAACACTAGTGCAAGACACTTATATTGTAATATGGCAAAACTCTCCTGTTAGAGCTTTTTCCAATTCCAAGTCTCCCAAATTAAAGTCCTCCCATGCTACCAACTAACTACCTAGAACTAATCTTATTCAATTCAAGAAAGGAAGATCCATGCATACATTGTTGGGCTTATATATTAAGAATAATCGACAGAGAGGTGTTATGATGAAACCATTATGGTAAATTGCACTCTAAAATATTGGTAAAATGAATACTAGAGCTCTCCAAATATGAATATTATTACAATAAAGAACAAACACAAGCTGTTAAACTCATTCATCCTCACATCTAAACCAAAGTTAGAGGGCCTTGGATAAACCCTAATGGTAGGCAAATCACTTGCCGAAACTATAATATGATGAATTAGGACAATTGCCAACAAGTGAACTTGAAATGAACTTCATAGACTTCAAATAAAAAATAATTTAAGCTAAAATCTGACAAGTGATAAACGAGGCACAAAGCTAGATAATAATCTCATTTTGCAAAAATTTCCAAGAGAAAACAGTAACCTGCTATATAATATAGACAACATGATTACCCTTTTTCCCAAAAAAAATGATTAACCAGGTAACAGTCGAACCTGAGGCGACTAGCCAGTCCCATGAAAATTTTTCACTGGTCACCAGGATAAATCGGGGAAGTGCACATGGAGGCTCATCCTGATAGCCAACATTCTCAAGTCCGCTGCCCATTAAGGAGAAAAATTCCCAATTGGCAACATGATTACCCATTCTCCTGATCAGTATCCTAGTCATATAATTAGCCGATTGAAAGGCTAATTTTACTTACGGATGTCGACATTTGGGGTGATTTTACTTTGAATGATTAATTAAATATGAAATAACTGTGCATTATTTGTTAATTAGTTACATAATCATAAAAAAACATATGGCAAACGAATGCAGGATTTTGAATTTTCTTATAATTGCATGTAATGGCATGCATCATTTGTTAATTATTTAGCATTAACATTACCATTTTTAAACGAAAAACATGGCAAACATGCACAAGAACATAGGCATTCACACAGCTTATTTATTTTATGAAATGGGCCAATAGCATAATGCTTAAACTTTTTTCTTTTTCTTTTAAACCCTAATAAGGTTGAAACTTCTTTCTAGCTAAGGCTTATATGCGATTCAAGATATTATCCAACCATGAAATATAAATTAAGACCAGAAAATTAAATTAAGATTCTGAATCAAAGTTGCTTATCAAGAAACTTGCAATAACTACGAGATAAATTAGGAAACATGATTTCCCAATACAAGTATGCACATGAGATTATATCACTGATGCACTAAAAAAAAATCCATATACCTTCTTCTGTTCCCATTTTGAAGGAATGAACCGCCTCTTTGGCTCTGGTGCATTAGAAAGAGGGTGCCCTTTGTCCTCCCATTCGAACCAATCAACATAAGGCTGTTTTATTATGAGATATTACACCGCTACAAGTTAGGTTAGCTATGATAATGGGCAAGGGAAATAATCTGCTAATAACAATGAGAAGTGTGTGATTACGAACCGCATATGGATCAACACCAGCATGTGGTGTCTTGCCCCTCAACATTCTATGAATCATTTTAACCTCCTCCTTTGTCAACTCCACTTCCTCGTCATTGTATTCATCATAAATCTTCCTCCTGAATTCAGTTGTTGAATAATAGTTTTTCTGACTGACATCACCCGAGATGTCAACATCAAAAAGAACAACATTAAGTGCTCACCAATTTTTTGCATCATCAATTCCAGCTAAAAAAGATTCAATCCTGCCCTTCCTAGCCTGCTTCTTGATCTTTTTCCTAGTGATATCATACCCGATATGCTCCTCCTCTTTGTACCATTCCAATGGAACATCCCCAACAGTATTTCTTGAAGGCACCTAAAAATATGCAAAATGAAAATCTCCAGAAGATACACCTAAAGAAGGAAAAAATTCAACAAAATAAGTAATGACTACCTCATCTTCAGAGGAGTCGCTTTCCTCCGCATTCCTATGGCTTTTGTAATCACTAGCATCTTGATCATCCTCTCCACTGTCATAAGGAGATCCCTGCGCCTAAAAATAAACAAAATGCAAATCCCCAGAAGATACACCAAAAGAAGCAATGAAAAAATTCAACAAAATAAGTAAATGACCACCTTATCTTCAGAGGAATCACTTTCCTCCGCACTACTATGGCTTTTGTAATCACTGGCATCATGATCATCCTCTTCACTGTCATAAGGTGATCCCTGCACTTCAAAGAATATCAAAAACAATTATAAGTGCCAAACATTAAAGCAAAAGATGACCATTTGTGGGAAAATGATACCACACCTCATCCTCCAACGAATCCACGGGAACACTAGGTTGGAATCTGTCATCTTTTTCATTGATTCCTTCTGTGGAGCCGTTTGCACTAGCATATCTAGGGATTTCTTTACTTAAGTCATCCTGCATTTGAAATAAAGAGATAAGAATAGGATGATGAAGAGAAAAGAAACTAAATAATCAAACACAATGAAAAAGAGAGTAGACGCACCACTTCCTTGGAAGATTTCTGAGATTTGCCCATAACAGCAGCTGCTGCAAAAACCCACGTGCACAATCAACCATTTCAAACTTATATTTATAACAAGTTTAAAAATCACAACCCAGACGATACAAGATACAATGCATATGAGAATGCAAAAATTAACACACATCATAAGATGCCACAATTATGCAAATCATCCAAAAAAAATACAGTATCATATAAGAATAATGAAGATACGAGGATGAGGTAATAGAGCTAGCCAAATAGAAAGAACAATAAGGTAAGTGAGGATTTGATGCGAGTCAGCTTGTCGCAGCTAACCTTGATCACACAGTAAGGTGAGTCAACATTCTAGACTGATCTGAAACACAACCCTACAATTTAACCACCAACTATCTCCTTTGTCACCACTCAATCTTCTCCATTTTTATGACACCTAAACTAGGAACATTGATCATACAGCAATTCTCATACCATAGCACACACTCCAAAGACACCATTAGCCCAGCCAGTAGATGCTGTCATCACAATAAGTCGTTCAAGCAGCTTCACAACATATGAATCTACACGACCACTGACCTCAATGTCTGACCATCTTATTCAACCCAAACACAGCACAACAAACACGCTATTTTCACCGTTACTACAGTGATGGGGAAAACGACCATCTACTAGCCTATGACAAACGCTTCATGCGAAGGCACCCAATACAAAGGATAGAAGATAGGTACCTACCTTGAAAATGGCTCAGGTCCCCAAGAACGCCGGATTTGACAGGTTGGGGCCAAATTTCTGCCTCGCGGGTCTTACAGAGAGCTAGGGCTCGGAAAGAAGTAACGGTCGGTGTGAGAAGAGAAATGAGGGAATTGAACCGCCGGCGGCGGCGAAACGACGTAGGGCGGCGGCGACGACGACGACGGTGGTGAGGATTGAGGAGTCGCAAACCAAAACCTCCGTATTAGTAGGGTAAACCCTAAATCCGGCCGGTTCACCGGTTCGTCGCGTGGACGGCGATTCGGCTTTAGTTAAATCGAATAATAAAGATAAATTTTCTGAACCACGCCTTAAAATTAAAAAATTCTAAAAAAAATGCCCTTCCTTTCGAAACTTTTAAGATGTTTCTTTTTTACTTTCACTACTCCTTTTTTCCATATTTAAAACGTTTTTAACTCCAAAAAATATATTTTAAAATTTAAAATGGTCAAAATTACTTAATAATGTAAACCAATTTATTTTAATCTAAATTTTTCCATAGAACTTACTTTACAAATTCAATGATACTTTAATTTATTCAAATATCAAAAAATAATTAAGAGATTTTTAAAAATGACTCATTATATAACTTAAAGTACTTAACATCAGGAATGCAGCACATTGGGGTGCACAAAACACCTGAATGCATTCAAAGAAAATGATCGTAACCAAAATTTCACCTTCAATCTATCCACAAACAGTATGCCAGTACGATTTTTAATCCAGAGAAGTGATCTACAACACTAAGAAGACAACCTTTCTCCAGTAGGCATGTAACCCAATACATTGTTTAAACGAATCACCTTTTGCCATAGCATCCGGACTAATAACCCCGTGATTTATCTCTTCCGTGTTGATCCTGGGACGGATTGACGGGGGCGCTGGGACGAACGAATCGTCTTTTGCCACCAATACATTGTTTAAACGAACTCTTACACAAGATTGCTGGCAAAATAAGGCCTTTCTAGATATTGTAGTGCTTTGATGAAACAATGTTGGGATAGCGTTTTGGGTGCCCGGATCATTTTCAGAATGGTCGTGGCATATTTCAAATCAATTTGGTCTCAGTCATCATTAACAGTGTTAATGGTATTTGTATTTACCACCTTATCGATTGTAGCAAAGGATCCATCAGAAGGAGCAACATCTAATCTAACAAGTTGAAGCCTTCCACCTCGATCATTCCAGGGTCATCAAGCCAATCTCCAGCGGCACCGTAGTCAGAAATGCATAGCTGGTCATGTTCACCATCTATGAGGCCTTTGTTGTCAGATGCTACTGTAATCCTAATGTAGACATCATTGGATTAGAAAAGGCTGTTCCAGCACAAAGTAGACCAAGGAAGAATTGATTCAGCTATAAAACTAACCTTTGCTGAAGGCCCAAGTTATGATGGACAAAGGTAAGATCATTTGACCTTGAATGCTCTATTCTATTCTTGCTTGGATAAATACATTGACTTGTGTAGCTGTGCCTTTTAAATGTGGTCAGGCTACATGTTTGGCTCAGGATCCTAACACCAAATCGCTGGAGATCTAGGTAATCAGATGCACTCATAGACCACCATATAGCTGTAGAAAGATTTTTCGGCAATGCACATCCATCAGATTAGAAACATATATACATAAAAGTATTTGAGTACTCATTTTTTTTATAGTCAAGATGTGTATGGTAAACTAACGGGCTGCCTTAAAATCTTGCAGAACCCTGTTCATGCCAAAATCTAGGGCAGGGGAGTTTCATAGAGATGTCTGTTTCAGTATCAATCAAATGAATCTTAAAATTACCAGGTGATAGTGATTCTCGTCCCCTTACAACCATTGGCCGGCTGAAGTCCCCAACAGCATCTTCATAAAAGGATTTATGCTTTATGATATTGTCTTGACCTGTTAGGTCAGGTTCTAAAGTCTCAATACAATCAAGCAAACCTTTTTGAATGACATTTGTGATTGAAAATACGGAGTTATAGAAAAATGGAGGGATTAAGATAGCGGGCGGCAGGATATAACGGGCTGTGAAATTCTTCTCGTATATGATTTATGACTTCCAAATACGGAAAGTAATCAGATGCTTGGTTCTCAAATACGGAGTTATACATTGTTTTACCTTTTCTAATGCATCAAATATATATCCCATAGAAGGTCTTTCTCCACTTTCTGCAATGTAAAAAACTCTCACAAGTGGTTCAGTAACCTTCAAGATTTTCCCACATGAATACCAGAATTGCAAATCAAACACTATGTCCTTGACATCTATGCCCAGTCTCTGCTTAGAAAACAATGTTTCCTGCCAAGCACTGCAAGCGAACATCTGCTGAAGAGATTCCTTGACAGTAAACATGTTTTGTAAAGTTAAAAAATCTGTGAGTGACTGTGTCATGGAAGGGCAAATAATGTCTCTGCCATTAGTTATCTTCTTCAGCAGATTAAGGAGGCATTCATCATTATAAATAAACTGGGAGATCTTCTTTGCCTTTGCCATTATCACATTCACTTCATCCATTTCACTTAACTGTTTGAGCATAAGTTCAATGCAGTGGTTTGTGCATGAACTCCAAAAGAAGGTTCTGCATTTATCTGTTAGTACCTTCCCTGCAGCTTTATACCAAGATGGACCATCTGATAAGAAATGCACAATGTAAGTACGTAGAATCTACTGCCATCAACAAAATACCAGCCTCAAACACGAATTTGGCAAGAGCAATATCAGCTTGGTCTACATTTTCCTGCAAAGCATAAGACATGGAATTATAGGCAGAGGTCGTGCTGAACCCTGTGTCATATGCAACATCTCCACTTTCTTTCTTTTGTTGGAATTTCCCTGTTAGCATCCTTCCCTCTTCTTCTATGAGAAGCAACTATCGAAGAAGTTGAGGTAACATTAGGATCATCACCATTATACTCTTCTGCAGTCTGATCCAAACCCTTAAAGCTCAGATGTTGTTGCATTTGTGCATTGACATCATCGGGTACCTGGTCACATGGTACAATATTGCCTATTTCTCCTGCTACATGTTGCTTAAGGCAAGAAATTCCACCACCTAAGATCATCTTGTAGCAGTACTTGCACTGAATCTTTTGGCAATCGCCATTAACCATTATAACATGAGCCCATCCAAGATCAGTAGCTCTAGAAGGAAAATCCTTCAAGGATTGGAAAAGGATTCGATAAATAGAAAAACAAAATCAACTTAAAACGAAGGATTCTGAGCAACATACTTCCTCCTTGTTTTGATTATTTCCAAATGGATCAAAGAAACCCCTCGTTTCAACTTCGAATTGTTGATCCGCCATTTTTTGAGCTAACAAATAAGAAAGATCTATGAATAAGAAATCATGTCTAGAAAATACATGATGCTTGACAAATGTCAAAGAGAAAAGACTTCATAGTAGAAAAAAGATGAATCACATGATGTTAACAAGTGCCTATCATGTCTCAAGGAAACTGCTATACCATTGCTAGTTAAAAATCAAAAGAATATCTAAAACTCATAAACCTAAAAACGTTAAGTTGAACAAGTTTGTCTGGTGATGTTTAAATTGATTACTCACTATGAAATCACTTACGACAAATAGTACAAGTAACAATATTATATGAAGTATTAGATACTCGAATAATATCTAAGCAATATGTAAGAATAATGAGGAAGGACAAAGTTGCTTGGTCAAGTTAACTAGTTATGTGTTGAAGTATCTGCTTACTGTTTCACAAAATTCTACAAAATAGTCGCAAACTAATTTTCATTTCTTCAGGCAACGTATCCCTATTTAAATGATATTTAAGCAATTATATCTCATTGTGCACTATGTTAGAATACCAAAGAACCACATTAGTTGCTTGGTCAACTTAACCAATTACGACTGAAAGTATTTGTTTGTTGTTTCACAATATTCTACAAACATAGGTGCAAACTAATTTTCATATCTTCAAGTTATGTATTCCATCCCTACTTTTCACTAAATAGTTCTGACTGACAATTAGTTTCCGTCCTTATAAAAAAAAAGTATACCTTTCTATAACACAAAATAACAAACATGTATGTTTAAATATACACGATAACAAACAAAGAATTAGTAGAGCAATTAATTATTTCTACAATCGTCAAGTTCAAGTTATATGGATTATTAACATGATTGTGACTAATTTAAAAAATAATCATAAATGAAATCATATAAAAAAGATCAAGATAAGTTTATAGGAAAAATTGTTAGCAATCAAATATCTTCCATAAATTCAAAAGGTTAAGATAACAATGCTCTATATTTATACTTGAATCTAGTAAGAAGGATAAAAGGAAATGAAAAAATAACATCATACAATGAATGCCCACTTCATTAAAGGTCAATAATTCGTGTCTTGCATCTATCATGTCAGGATCAGATGCATCGAATTCCACACTATAATTGGTAGAAGTTGGCGCCTCAAATGTTCCCTCATCTGTCTTTCGCCTTCTTTTGTTTGGCTTCCTAGGTTACCTCGTGGTTAGGTGATGAGCTATAAGCTCCCTCACTTCTTTGGTAACATTCTCACAACCCTTGATCTCCCCCTTTTTGCTTGCCAAGTGCTTCTTGAAACGAGTAATTCCTCCAATCATGATTCTGTGGCAGTAGTTACACTTGACATGATGCCTATGGCCTCCTATCATGGTACCATATTGCATATTCCCAACCTATGTCTGGAGGACGAGGCATGTTGTTATCTTAACAGTAAGAATGGTGTAATATCTACCCTGTACAATACAAATCACCATTATAAGTCATGCAGACGAAATCCAACTGATCCTCAAAGGTGACAAAGATTAAGCATTGATGACCAACATGATTAAGTGTCTTCATTCTCTACTTTTTCTCAATATTTTTCCTATTTATTTAAATATAAAGCATAACTCCCATAAATAGTTGAATCGAAGCCATTGGATATAGAATGCAAAAATGTGCCCACATGAGAGCTTCAGATCGTTGATTGACATAAAAACTGGTAAATTTCATTATGAAAACCTAACTCCTTCTGATGATATGCAACTGTGCTACTTATTGCTAGTATAACAACAGTAGATTGCAAAAAAAAAAAAAAAAAAAAAAAAAAAAAAATTGATCATACAACTGAAATGCATTTGGCAGAACCAGCTTAAATTAAGATGAACAGCATCAAATGTAAAAATGAATTAAGAAATAAAACTGCTGTTGTACCACGAGTCCAGGGAACTCCATTCGTGTCTCTTATTTTTCACAAGCAATATTCCAAAAGTATAAAATTTCAATAACAAATGCGCCAAACAGACAAATTAATCTCACTTCAAGCATAGAAATTAGCTCGCTCCAGTCCCAAATCACAATGAGGGGAAAAATAAATCTTTTATAGTAAAGCACGAAGAAGTGAAAAATTAGAAAAACGCCAACAATATAGAAGATTTCAAACCGTGTCAACCTATTGATTCCATCAAAAAAAACAGACAACCAAAAGAGAGAGAAATCTAACCGAAGCAAGGAGCTACCAATCGAGTTCCTTCGCCGGCGACGTGGCCAGGCGATCGCGGTGCGGCGGGACCAGCGAATCGAGCAATACGGGGGCGTTCGAAAGGTTAAAACACATCCAGAACTAGTCGTTCGCGAACGTTATGCAGCGGATAATCCCTAAGTCACGTGTCAGGCGCCCCTAAACACCCTAGCGCCCGTATATGGTCACGTCAACAATCAGACAGACTTGACTGGGACTATATATAGACCCTCAGAACTCAAATACAAACATCAATTCACTTGTAACAAATTTCTACTGCGTTTTCTTTGTTTCTCCTTGAGTTCAAACTGTGTAAGAAGTTTCTCTGTCATAAGGAGTACATTTGGAGTTGAATTTGTCATTGCCTTGGATTAACAACCGTCCTGATTGCAACCAAGTAAAACATCTTGTGCTTCTTTTCGTTTTAGTAGTTAATATTTGTTTATGTTTTTGTTCTGCTTGTGAATTAATCATTATCTTTGTTGAGCAAGAACAAAAAAAATCGCTTTTATTTTTCAGGAGCTAGCAATTCATCCTCTTTTTGTCGACCACACGATCATCGACAAATGGTATTAAAGACAGGACGCTCCAGAAGGACTAACCGTCAACTGAAACAAGTACAAAATAATCGGACCGGTCATCTACCTGTCAAAGTTTGAGGAGGAGTTCTCTAGTTGGAATCAAAAAATACAGGTATTTTTTAAAACTGACTTTAATTTATTACTAATCATGAAACATAGTTTTGAAGTTCACAAAGACGTCGATAATAAAGTTAAAGATAAAAGTTCGTGGACAAAAAAGGAGCAAGCAAAATTTGTGATAAACGGAAAAGTAAAATTTCATCTGTTAACCGTTCTACCGGCATAAGAAGTCAACTACATCGAAATCTACAAGTTAGGGAAAGAGCTCTAGGCGAAATTCTTGGAGTTGCATGAAATGACCTCACAAGCGAAGTTGGCATAACTAAATATCCTTCGGAACCAATTAACCAACCTCCGGATAGAATAAGGAGAGACGGTGACTCAACTATATGCAAAGATAAATGAATTAATCATCGGACTCACGAATCTTGAGAAAATAGTAACAAACCGAGATTTACAAAAGTATACTTTTAACGCATTTCCAAAAACCTCGGAGTGGACTATGATAATAGATTCATACTATATCTCCAAGAACATAGAGGTAAGTATTCTAGAACAGTTATTTTATACTTTAAAACTTCACGAATCTCGGTGTGCAAGAAATGGTAAAAAGATGAACAACATTACCCTATACTCAAGGAAGACCCAAAAGTGTCTTCGACCGATGAAAAGGAAGCAGTATACAAGGTAAGAAAATTTAAGAAATTTTTTAAATCTAATAAATTTAATAAGATGTAGGTCAAAAGACACCTTCGAAGTAAAAGGAAGATAAAATGCTATCACTGTGACGAAGAGGGACACGTCAGGAAAAAATGTCCTAAGTTAAAGAACAAAGAAAAAGAGACAACGAAGTCAAATACCAACAACCTAAAGACAACATGAGGCGAGGACTTATAAGAAGAATCAGATCTCGAAGAATATGTCGGACTAGTGTTGATGGCCACCTACCAAGAAGAAAACATCGATAAAAGGGGAGTCACGTCAGAAGAAAATAGCGATGAAGGAGGAGCTTTCGAATTCAAAAACGACTTGGTAAGTGAGGTATGTTTACTTCCACCCGATCAACTCTATTTCGCATTAAGAAAATGATTAAATCGCCTTGTAAATTAAAATTCAAGAATGTAGATGTGAAAGAGAAATTAACATTTGATTGTCTAATAGATATGCATGATAAATTAAAATTTAAAAAAATAAAAATTTAAAAGCTCATGTTAAAAAATTAAAAAATAATCATGCATGTTCAAATTATTTTCAAAATTTAAAACTCAGATATTATGTAAGATTAAATTGATATTTACGATATCATAAGGTTCAAATTATAAAAGTACCTAAAAATTATATTTCTACAAAATATTTGGTTAAACCTATTGATAAGAATTTATTTTAGATCTCATAGTCGGTGCTAAATTGTTAGCTTTCAATTTTATACTAGTAATGTTATGTTTATCCTTCTTTTTGTTATTTAAATATTTATTTATTGTAAAAAAAATATGATAGATTTCAATTTTGTTCAAATTATTTTTACCATTAAATAAATTTTTGTTCGAAAATAAATTTTTAATTTTTAAAGGTAACCTGGTGCATAAAACTCCCGTTATGTGATGTTCAGAGAAGGGCCTATTATAGGCACTCTTACGTAACTTTGTAAGAGTGTGTTTCCAAGACTCGAACCCGTGAACTTTTAGGTCACAAGACGACAACTTTACCATTACGTCAAGACTCCCCTACAAAGTTTTAATTTTTCAAAATAATTAAAAAATTATTTTTGACGAATCCAATTTTTCGAGATCTATAAATAATATATTGAATGTTAAAAAAAAATTTCAAATTTTATTCTGCCAAATTCTAATTTTAAAAATTATCTTTTCGAACGTTATTAACTCTCAAATAAAAATTGTCTTCTTACATATAAAATACACTAAAATATCCCTATTGTTTCAACTTTTTCCCAATTATATCCCTCGAAAAGTTTTTGCGCCATTTATGTCCCTCATCTATAATTTTATTTCCCAGATATATCCCTACCGTCAAACCTCTGTTAAAATTAACGTGCACGTGCTAATCACGTGAGCCGAAATCTGCAAACACAGCCCCACTCAACCCTAATCCTTCAGAACCATAGCGCCTCATCGTCTCCTCCCAACTCCAACTCCCTCTCGCTCCCCAATCTTCTCCTTCCTCGCAACTCCAACTCCCTCTCGCAATCTTCTCCTTCCTCCTGGATCACCCTTCCCTCCCAACTACAACTCCCTCGCAATCTTCTCCTTCCTCTTGGTGTTTGATTTTGGGCAATGACGGCAAGAGAGCGTCTCTTGATTTTGGGCAACGACGACAAGAAATAGGTCTGTATAATTTTATCCTTCCTTTTGGTATCGCAATCTTCTCCTTAATTCCTCTTGGTGTAATTTTATCTGTCATTTTATTCCATTCTTTTGGGCAAAATCTAGATGGACAAGCTCAGGAGGATATTGAAAAGCAGCTACTACCATTGATCGTGATGGCTAGACGAAGTCAATGCTTTTTGAATTGCACTCCAAGCTATGGTATTTCTTCTTCCGTGATAAATTTGTAGTCCAGTATAAATTTGTATACTGCTTTATTTTTTAGAACATGCAAAACCCAGAGTTCGTGAAGGGGAGAAAAAACTTTGTCGCTATTTCCAAACTCAGAGAACGTGTTGCTAATCAAAGAAAGCAAAGTCACTCAATTCCAGTTCAAGCAAATGCCATGATCATTTCAGATCAAGTTGATGTGAGGGCTAAAGCAGCACCAAAAATGAGTACAAGATCAACTTCTGAAACTTCCATCAACAATCGCACTTTGGTGTGAGTGTGTACAAGATCAACTTCTGTTGCTAGCACAATCTTTTGTTTTTGCGTATATGACTATATTGCATAAACCTTGTTTTTTGATAGCCATATAATGACTGTTGATGTTTATGTTTGAACATGTGTATTTTCGAAGAAGATGTTTATGGATATATTTTCGAAGAAGATGTTTATTGCATAAAGCACGTGCACGTTAATTTTAACAGAGGTTTGACGGTAGAGATATATCTGGGAAATAAAATTGTAGATGAGGGACATAAATGGCGCAAAAACTTTTCGAGGGATATAATTGGGAAAAAGTTAAAACAATAGGGATATTTTAGTGTATTTTCCCACTTAAAAAATTTATTTTACGTTAAAACTTTTTTCAGAGATGAATCAATTAATTTTTCAACTTAGATAAAAATTTGATTATTTTTCGAAAAAAGACACTTTCTTCAAAAATATGATTTTTAATTTCAAAAATACTCTTACATCGATAATTAACAAACAAAAATTTTTAGAGACTAACTATTACCTTTGACATACTCACCAAAATTTTCAAAAATTTTGAACATCTAAATAATTTTCTATGATTTTTCCCCCAAAATGCATTTTATATTTAAATTACTAATGTTTATTTTACTTTGTCTTTCATTTTTGCTACAAACATAGTCAATTTACACAAATTTTTTTCTATGTTTAAATATTTTTTTAAAAAATTGATATTAACCTTAATATTTTTTTTAATGTGATCAAATGGAGAGAAATTAAGATTAAATTAAGAGGAGGCTTAATTTTTAATTTTTTTAAATTGCATTGTCAAATATATATTTAATCATGTCATTTCATATGGTTCTTTATCCCTAACTTAACTCGGGTTGATGCACATCAAAAAGAGAAAAATTATAAGTATCTCAGGTGAGTTTTGATATGATCAACCGAATCAAATTATATCCTGTTATGTTTGATCCCTGTGTCTAGGTGTGCAGGAGCTTAGGAGTGTAGAAAATCGAGTGAAAGATGCAGCAGTCGAGAAAATGACACGGGAAGAAAGCCGACGGACTTGATATATCCGAGGGACGCGAAGGTCTGCGAAAGAGTACACCAATAGAGCGAGAAGGACACGCATGACGTCGGAAACTCTGAAAGGCACAACCAGGGGAAAGCACACTCAAGGAGAAGATCGGAGGGAGGCTCGAGTGAGTCTAACTCTGGAAGACTCAAGATCACCCAAGAAGACCCACTAGAAACTGATCAACATAATATTGAACAAAAGTCACTCGGGCGCTCGTGAATGGGGGCGCCCATATTGACTCAGGCGCCCGCGTTCTCGGGCGCCCCTATACACTCAGGCGCCCGAGAGGTTAAAACTCATCTAGAACTAGCCATTCGCGAACATTATGCAGCAAATAAGCCCTGAGCCACGTGTCAAGCGCCCCTAAGCACTCGGGCGTCCGTATAGGATCACATCAGCAATCAAATAGACTTGACTAGGACTATAAATACATCCCGGAGCTCAATTACAAATATCAATTCACTTGTAATGAAATTCAGCTTTGCTTTCTTTGTTTCTCCTTGAGTTCAAACTGTGTTAAAAATTTCTCCGTCGTAAAGAGTATATTTGGAATTGAACTTGTCATTCCCTTAGATCAGCAACCACACGAGTTACAACCAAGTAAAATATCTAGTATCTCTTTTCATATTAATAGTTAATATTTGTTTATGTTATTGTTCAGCTTGTGAACTAATTTTTATCTTTGTTGAGAAAGAAGAAAAAATCGCTTTTATTTTTCAGGGACAATTCACCCCATTTTACTGACCGCACTATCATTAACACAGCCATATTCGATTTAATCAATTTTAAAATTTTAAAATCATGAACCAATTTATCAAAATAATCGATATTTAAAAAAAATTCCAAATTAATTTAACTGAAGTTTTACTATCGATTAATTCAATTTAAAATCCTTACACTCACTATTTAACGGATTTTTTATTCATCCACATGTCTTTTCTCTATTTTTATTTATTTATTTTATAAAAAATCTTTTTCCCAGGTATTTCCATCCTTTTTAAAAGTTTGTAAGTTAATATTGTTATTTTCACGATGACTGGAATCAAATTATTTGGTCCAAACTAAATTAATAGGTGCCGATTACACTGAAGCAAATTCAGTGCAAAAGCATAGTTCTTAAGAACTCGGAACTCAAAATCCACAGTTAGTACTCATTCAAATGAAAAGACAGTTGCTTATAATAAGGAATTAGACTCTTTACCTGGGGCGCTTGTGGAGAAACCTAGAGGGACTGAAAGGTTTGAGATCGGCAGTGGTGGAATGGCCATCTACGATGAGCTCTGCAAGTGAAGCTCCAGTGGCAGGACCATTCAGAATTCCCCAGCAGCTATGCCCCGTCGCGACGTAGCAACCTTCGATCCCTGGAATTTCCCCAATTACAGGCAATCCATCATCGGTACAAGGCAAGAAGCAAGCTTGCTCAGCCACCACCTCTACCTCCCCATCTCTCAGGTGACTCGACACTGTGCCGGCGATCTCGTGCAGCATAGAGATCGATTCACTCTCTCCGTGGATCGCTTCGGGGTCTTCGGGCACTTCAGCTTCCTTCGACATCCCACAAATGTACACTTCCCCTGCAGCATTAATCAGGATTCTTGTTGCTCAGGTGCAAAGGAGGAAATTTAATGCTCGTGCTTGTTCTACTTACCAGTGGGTCTTGGGTATACCTCGGGATCCAATATCTTGGCTCCGGGGGTTGGCTGGTAGCTGAGGAAGAGGGCGTGAGGGGTGATGGCATCGGGCGCCTTCGGCCGGAGGATGATGCTGTGTGCCTTGAGACCAGAGACGTTGAAAAGGCACGAAACAATTGGGGATCGGTTAGACCAAGGGCCTAGGGCTAAAACCACCGTGTCTGTCGGAATGACACGGCCGTCGCCTCCCTTGAGCTTTACCCCAACCACCCGTCCGTCCTCCACCTCCACCCGCTCCGCCTCGCCGATCACAACCTCCACCCCATGTTTCGAAGTCGCGACAGACATGAGAGTCCTAGTGAATAGCTGCGGATGCACCTGGGCAGTGGTCTCCGTGGTCCCGATCGTGCGCGGCGGCCGGGCCCGGGGACCATCGACCCAACGCGGGAGGGAAGGAGACGGAGCGGCGTCCGACGCGGAGGAAGAAGAAGAGAGGAGGGTGAGGGAGAGAGTGTCGAGAGGGCGGTAGCCATAGTTGGCGGGGCCATCGAGGGCGGCGGCGAGGGAGCGGTGAAGGTTGAAGCTGGCGCGGGCGAGCGAGCCGAGGGGGCTACCGTCGCACCAGTCAAGGGCAAGGAAGCCTCCGGCCTTCCCGGAGGCGGCGCACGCGATAGAGTACTTCTCGACGACTGTGACCTGAGCGGCTCCCTTGGTGGCGAGGAAGTACGCGGTGCAGGCGCCGATGACGCCGCCCCCGCACACGACCACCCTCTTCCCGACTGAGGCCGTCCCATGACCGGCGGCCGAAGGCGATAAGAGTTGGGAGGCCATGGAGAAGATGAACGCCGAAGATGGGCGACGAAGTGGGTGAGCCAACGGAAAAGATCGGCCGTGGAAGTGTCTAGAAGTAGGGCCATCTTTCTCTCTCTATCCTGCGGTTTTATTATGTCTGTACCCATTTTGCAATGTACCACACTTATTTAAACATGGGCCGGAACGTTTGGGCCGTCTAGGTTAGTAGCAAATTCTTCCATTTGAAATTTTAGGATCCCTGAGTAAAAATATAAAATAATAAAAATAATAAATATATAAACTATAATAATTTTGATATATCAGTCCTCTCTTAATTTTTTCAAGATCCAAACTAGGTTAGATAATAACTTCAGATATAAAATTAAAAAAATAAAGTAAAATAAATATAGTAAAATATAAAAATAGTGATTTAAATAAAAATATAATATGAATAAAGAATAAAGTAAAATTAATAATATAAGTAAAAATATATATAATATGAATAACGTATAAAATAATAAATATAAAAAAGAGAAAAATAAAATAAATATATAAAAAGATTATAAAAATAATATAAATATAAAATAAAGAATAAAATATATAAAATAAAAAAATATAAAATATAAATAAATA
The DNA here is from genome assembly GCA_024364735.1 of Boesenbergia rotunda. NCBI lineage: Eukaryota > Viridiplantae > Streptophyta > Magnoliopsida > Zingiberales > Zingiberaceae > Boesenbergia > Boesenbergia rotunda. Next base: position 124,212 of record JAGFNQ010006867.1, on the reverse strand, counting down.
AATAAAATTTATAGATTAAAAAATAAAAAAATATAATAGAAATTAAAATAAAATATTAATATAAAAAAATAACATAATTTAATTTACTTTTAAAAAAACATCGACGTATCGTACGATTTGTAGGACCGGTGCCTTCGATAGAGGGGGGGTGAATATCGACCTTGAAAATCTTTCGCGGAAACCTCGTGAAAAACTCGTTCGTTCTAGACTTAGAAAATTAGTAGCGCAGCGGAAAAGTAAAAGCAGAAGGACACGCGGTATTTATTTACTTGGTTCCCGACCCCCCTGGGTCAGTACGTCCAAGGCCTATGTACTCGGCGTGAGTCCACTATAGGTCTCCTTTTCGGAATTTCCGGAGGCGGAGAAAACCCGTCTTACAGTTTGCAATTACAAAAAGATATTGAAAATTAAAGTGTGGAATAATTATAAGCAAACCGAACACAAATATGAAACTTGGCCGATTTGGACCTCCGAAGTGCCGCGCACTTCCTCCTGGAGCCTCCCGGTCGTAGAGCCTTGTTTCTAGCGCGTTGTCGTCGGTCGGAATGATCAGAATCGCTCTTGGAAGTTGTGTCTCAAGCAAGGGGGTCGAGACCCCTTATATAGGCCTCCTGGGGGCGCCCTGGTCGCTGGGGGCGCCCCGGAAGACTCGGTCAAACTTTATCCCTGCGTCCACCTCGCCGCAGCTGATAACAGCTTTGACCAGGGCGCCCCGGATCTTCAGGGCGCCTATCTTGAACCCAGTCAACGCTTATCCACTTGCTTCGGACTCGCAGTAGCGAACCAGGTTGCTGGCCAGGGCGCCCTGGTGCATGAGGGCGCCCTGGTGCATGAGGGCGCCCTGGCTAGGGCTTTCAGCAGGCTGCTTCATCTTCCAATCTTGGTACCTGCAAGATATACAACCACAAAGCATAGATACATATAATAGTGGTCTTAAGGACTTGGTTCGGACTTCGGATTTGCACGAAACCCTAGGTCGAACCGGCACGAGTTCCTATCCCCGAGAACTCGCCCTTCACCTACTCCTTTCAGGAGACGGTTGCCACCCAGCCCTTCGGGTGGACTTTTACTTAGCTTCCGATTACTTCGGATCTCGAGACGCCCAAACCCTGACCCGTCTCTACTCCTGTCCTTAGTCATCGCTCAGCTAAGTTGCTTAGTCCCTTGGACCAAGTCTTCATTTCCTAGCAGTCCTTCGCCAGGTGCCTAGCAGCCCTTCGCTAGGTCTTTGTTACCAAGCGGTCCTTCGCCTGGTGCCTAGCAATCCTTCGCTAGGTATTCTATGCCTAGTAGTCTTTCACTAGGTGCCTAGCAGCCCTTCGCTAGGTCTTAGGGTTACGATACCTAGCAGCCCTTCGCTAGGTGCCTAGCAGCCCTTCGCTAGGTCTTGAGGTTTCGATACCTAGCAACCCTTTGCTAGGTGCCCAACATCCCTTCGCTGGGACTTAGGGTTTCGATGCCTAGATCAACTAGGACTTTTCTTCAGCTAACTATTCTCTTACTCCCCTTTGTCTATTTAGTGTATCACTGACTTAAGTATATTGTCAAACATTGAAACACTTCAAGAGGAATATCATTGATGCAACTTGCACCAACACGATTGAAGAATATCTATAGAGCACCTAAATACACATTGGATAGATACCTAAATACACATTGGATAGCACAATATGAGTCTTTGCAACACCATAATCCAAAAATATTTGAAATTGTTGCAATCAGATTTTTCTAGGTCCATTAATGAGTTTTCGCCAAAACTCACTGATGGACCTATGATATTTAGATTTCTCAATACTTGATATCACTAGGTAGGGTTAAGCTAGGAGAAAAAAATTATGATGTCAAAACTTAGTTCTAACCACTAGCAATAATCTTTTAGTGTCGTGTCACTTGACACGAAATAATGTATCATGTAGTGGTTTTAGTATATTTCGACTATCTTTTTTTATCTCTCATCTTTATATCTTTATTTTTTTTATCTTTATATCTTATTATCTATCTTAATTTTTTTATATTTATATTTTATTTTAATTTATATTATATTTATTTCTTATATTTTTCATATATAAACTGTATTTATTTATATTTTTTGTTTTTTGTTTTTATGTATTTCTATATTTTATATTTATATCTTTATTTTTTTATCTCTTTATATATTTACTTTATTTTTCTATCTTTTATAATTATTATTTTATAGTTTATTCATATTATAAATTTTTTACTTATATTATTTATTTTAATTTATTCTTTATTCATATTATATATTTATTTTAATCTCTATTTTTTATATTTTACTGTATTTATTTTACTTATTTTTTTTAAAAAAATTATATATGAAACTAGTGTCTAACCTAGCTAGATCTTGAAAAAACCAAAGAAGGTCTAATATACCAAAAACTTTTATATTTTATATATCCTTTCTTATTTTTATTTTATTTTTATTTTTTATATTTTATATTTTCACTCCTAAAGAGGATCCTATAATAAAAATATTTCAGTCTTAAAGATAGTCTGAAATGAAATATTTTAGGCTCTTTGGGTCTGAAATGAAATATTTCAGACCCAAAGAGTGCCTGAAATAAATTTATTTCAGGATCTCTTTGGACCTAAAATGAAATATAATTGATTTTTAATAATTTTTTCGATAATATCTAATATATCTTAATTTACACATATAAATTTTATTTTAATTTTTAATTTACATATTTATAATATACATAATTTTACGAATTCTATTTCTTTTTTTTTATATTTTATATATCTTTTCATATTTTATTTTATTGATATTTTTCGATATTTTATATTTTCTATATATATTTTTATTTCAGGTCAAAGAATACTTTAAATAAATTCATTTTAAGTCAAAGAGTACCTTAATGATTATTTATAAGATAATTTTTTAATTATTTTTTAATCTTTTCACAATCATAACAAAATATAGTAAAAACTTCAGGATTGATCGAGTTACATGACAAGAAGAGATATATAAGATAAAAGAAAGTGAGAATATCTACATCCGAACCATAACTTATTATTTTAAAATCAAATTATGAAAAGCTGGTTTGGATATCTCGAAAAGTGAACTACGAAAATGAGCTATTGGAGGGAGGGGTATAAGAGGAATGAGCTGATTTTACATGCGTTCTTTGGTAAAGAACAAATTATATGATGATTTTTGATAAATATAAATTTTTACGTAGTAAAATATCGTTTTAAAAGAATATAAAATAGAAGGACACTCTACTTTTCTGAATACTCTCATTTGATAATTGATAAATTTAAGACTAACGATTTGATCCTATGAAATTTTTTATCGATTGTTAAAATAAATAAAAAAATATTAATAACGGATAATCTAAATGTTCAACGTCTGAGAATTCACCCTATTTAAAGAAAAAATCGTATAAAATATTGGATAACTATGGATTGAATCGTAGATTATTAAAATGACGATTAATCATCCTCGCTATATAATAGTTCGAGAGCCACCGGGGCTATGGTGCAGCGGTAGGGCGACTAGTCGTTATCCCAGACATTCACGGTTCGATTCCCAGCTATGATGTATTTGTAGAAATTTTTCTTTCAAATGGGACGTGAACCTTGGGACGCTAGACTTTTAAACCGCCTACTACAAGCGCTTTCCGATTTATCTTACGACCGATGGAAAAATTTTCGTAAGATCGAACCGATCGTCCTCGTTAATCATTTTATATTATAGTTCAAGAACCTGAATACTCTCATTTGGAGCGTTGTTACAGCAGGTATGATCTATATTGGGCAACGTGTAAAGTTATTTAGTAGTTTTAAAAATTATTTTAAAATAATTATTATCAATTTAACCTATTTAAATGAAATTTAAATAATTTTGTTTGAATTAATAAAAAGTATTTTGATTTAATAGCATAAGCATTTAAAATTTGGAGTTTAAAATTTTAATATATAAAATTTTGAATGTAAAATTTTATGATATATTATTTATCAATAAAAATAATGATAGGGAGGGTGAAAATGAGAGAGTAAAAAATATAGTAAATGATGTGATATGACGTGGCACTTTACATGTACATGTCCGATTATCGTTTGGATACCATCGGTGATCTTCGGCCGCCGTCCTGAATCAAACTATACCCTGGGGGCACGGTGAACCCGTCGGAGATCGCTGCATGCAAGGTATCACGTCTTATACTATGCTTTTCACTCTTCTATTTTTAATCTCCCTATTATTTTTCTTATCAATAATTGTGTAATAAGTTGTAAATAAGTCAAGTCAAATCTACTTTTATAGTATTCAAACTTATTTAATAAGATAATCGAGCTAAGTCGACTTAGCCTAAAATGAACTAAGTTATTAAAATGATTGTTTGGGGCGCTTGGTATAAATTTGGTAATGGGAATGGTAATGGGTTTGATTAAGGGGTTTATGAGTTTGGTGATAACCTAGTGGGGGTGGGTTATGAAATCAAGGGTATCATATCCTTATTGTGATTCCGATTCCCGTATACCAAGCATTATCAATGGGAATGAAATAAATTTCATTCTCATTCCCACCTTCTAAACCCGCTAAGTTATCTTGGGGTTTTTTGTATAAGCTTGAGTTTGGTTCATTTAGATATTATCGACTTTCAATTTAAGTTTATTTGATTGTTAAAACTTTTATATTTTAAACTTGTTTAATTAGTTTTTGAATTTGATAATATAAATTTGTATGATCATTTTGAAATTTTTTTTATTTATTTAGCAAGTTGATAAAAATTTTATTGATAAATATAGTTCACGAGCATTATTTGCAAATATTATTCAAGAACATTATTTATGAATATTATTCATGAACATGTTCATGTTGTTAGGACAAGTAGTAGAGCTAGAGAAGAGATGATTAGCTTCGATATTTGCTCGTTGAAAATTTGTAGCAACGGAAACTTGAGCAAGCATTAACACATTATATTACCTTGGTATCCACTTCCTTGAGGTTACTAATCCAAATGATCCGCTCTCCTCACTCTCTCAAACATTATGAAAGACTCCTTCATGGAGGTAGAGAAATCTCGTACAAGCTCACAATGAAAAACAATAAGAACACAAACAAAATACAAATACAATCTTACAAGATTTACACAATGATGATTTCTTTGATTGTCTGGCTTTCTTCTAGCTTGCAATGATCCCTTGATGCTTGGAAATAAAGCAGCACTTCCCCAAGAAGTTCACAAGAATGGGTGAAGAAGAAGGAGTAGAATTGTGAAGAGATGTCACTTTAACCTGCGTGAAAACCCTATATATTCGTGCGACCTAGGATTCTCAATCGATTACTATGTCAGATCTAGCCATTCAACAACTAGTTTTTGAAGCTTAATTGATTAGTCAATTGATTAAGAAGGTCTTAATCGATTGGCCAATCGATTCAACACACTTCTATGCTGAATCACAACCTAGCCTGAATCGATTGCCCAATCGATTCATGTTCATGTTGTTAGGACAAGTAGTAGAGCTAGAGAAGAGATGATTAGCTTCGATATTTGCTCGTTGAAAATTTGTAGCAACGGAAACTTGAGCAAGCATTAACACATTATATTACTTTGGTATCCACTTCCTTGAGGTTACTAATCCAAATGATCCGCTCTCCTCACTCTCTCAAACATTATGAAAGACTCCTTCATGGAGGTAGAGAAATCTCGTACAAGCTCACAATGAAAAACAATAAGAACACAAACAAAATACAAATACAATCTTACAAGATTTACACAATGATGATTTCTTTGATTGTCTGGCTTTCTTCTAGCTTGCAATGATCCCTTGATGCTTGGAAATAAAGCAGCACTTCCCCAAGAAGTTCACAAGAATGGGTGAAGAAGAAGGAGTAGAATTGTGAAGAGATGTCACTTTAACCTGCGTGAAAACCCTATATATTCGTGCGACCTAGGGTTCTCAATCGATTACTATGTCAGATCTAGCCATTCAACAACTAGTTTTTGAAGCTCAATTGATTAGTCAATTGATTAAGAAGGTCTTAATCGATTGGCCAATCGATTCAACACACTTCTATGCTGAATCACAACCCAGCCTGAATTGATTGCCCAATCGATTCATGCATCTCTAATCGATTGTCAATCGATTAGGGAAGCTTTAGTTCTCGCGACAATAATGCCATCAATTGATTTCCCAATCGATTGTCGCGCTCCTTAATCGACATCCAATTGATTAAAAATCCTTCTGTTCTCGAAAAACCCAACACCAATCAATTGACCCAACTCTAACTTGTGTGCACAAGTCTTGTCACGCCCCGAGCCCATTGGAGCCGCTGATTCAATATAAAATTGGACAGCATCTCCCCTGTCCGACGGACAATTTACATAAACATACAACACACGCAATTTATAATTAGGCCTCAGGCCTCAAAACAAGTATATAATATATGTAAATGAACATATCGCAATGTCAAACTCCGTAAAAACTCACCTGAGCTGCCCCAGGGCATGTGCGCAGCAAAACCACATCACAAAGTCCAACAAAGGACTCAAAAATACAATACCGTACGAATAAATCCAATACAAGCCCTCGGTAACATAACGAATACAAAACATATACTATGCTATAAAAAAAACCAAAACCAGCGGAAGCTCCCATCCAAATGGAGTCGTGGGGATCCGGGACCGTCAACTGGGCTCCTTCGGCAAGCTATCAACCTGAAAACAAAAATATTACGACGGGTGGTGAGTCCAAGTGGACTCGCAGGTATATAGATAGATATGCATGGCTAAACAAAATAGCTGAATTAGCTATAAAGAAACAATAGGATACAGTCTCAACAGGAATAGCAAAATATGCATAACTGAAAGTAACAACTAACTGTACATACCAGAAATCAGTCTATCCATACCATAAAAAACTCGTACCACACGAGCTAGTGCATGGTCATCAACCATACCAAAAGTACCTCCTGTATGTACATGTCAAACAAGTGCAACAAGTAAATGCAACAAACACAATCAATGCACAAATGCATCATATGCACATGATGCAATGTCATGGTCACCCCCTAACTCTAGTCAAGCCACCGAGACAGGCGATACTATGTCGGCCGAGTGGGTAGAGCTGTGACACTGTACGCACCCTGCTATCACTGCTCCTGAGTGACCGAGTGGACAGGATGCTGGCGGGGGACCACCCCCTACCTCATGTATATATGAGGGAGCGTCGCTCTCATCTCCTCTGGTCTATGGGAAGAGAAGGGATCCCTAACTGCTACCACGCACCGGAACCACCCTCCAAATAGTGATCGTGCGGAGCAATACCGGGCAAATGCACACACCCAACGGTATCCACTAACCCATGAGTGGTCGTGTGTGCATATCATGTACCGGAAGACGATAGGCTCAACCACAAGGGAGTCGCTGATCGCCGGCATGCAACAGTGCAGGTATGGTGCATGACTCAAACGCATGCAACCCCTACCAAGTCATCATGCATAACTCAACATAACATGCACAGGTCGATCACAGGTATAATAACATAACCATCATGCATTTAAGTGCACATGCAAGTAATAACAGAATCAACCAATGCAGATAGCAGGTGACATGCAACAATAACCCAATCAATCCATATCTAGACACACGTGCAAGTATGACCAGAATCAACCAATGCAAATATTAGGTGACATGCAACAATAACTCAATCAATCCATATCTAGACACACGTGCAAGTATGACCAGAATCAACCAATGCAAATATCAGGTGACATGCAACAATAACTCAATCAGTCCATACCTAGACACACAGGCAAGTATGACCAGAATCAACCAATGCAACCACACAATGGTATACTAATCCCTATCCACAAACTCATGCTCATACCAATGCTATACAGAATCAGATAACAAATAAACGAGATTGTATAGAAGAAAATTTAGATCATATCCAAGGTCAAGCATAAGTATCAAGCAGGATAACAAAACGATAGCAGATAAAGGTCAATATTAGCCTACTGCATCAATAACAAATAGCCATGCATAAAGATAACGTGGATCTAAAAAAAAGACAAACAAGAAGTACCCGCCTCCAAGTAAGTGAAGTCCGTATCAAGTGAGATAGAACCACCCGCCAATAATCCAATCAAGCTCCTGTATCAAGAGCATAATGTTTAACTACAATAACAGGTATTATATAGTTAAACGAGCTACCCTAGCTAACTAGGATTATCCCTAGTTTTTCTCATTCATTTTCTTATTCCTAATTAAATGTTTACACTTAATCTAATCGGTTTATTAAGATTAGGTTTCAAGCCCCTAACCCATAGGTATACACAAGGCAATACAAGCTACACATAGCAATCCACTCAACCACACAATTCATCATCAAGACACACTAGATAAATTCCAATATTTCCAAAACCGCAGCTGCCCCTTTCCAAGCATTTCATTAGCAGAGATTCAAAATAAAATCCAAGGGCTCAACCAACAGCAGGTATACAAATCAAAGTACACTCATCCTCTCAAAGGAGCTCACGACACAGACTGAAGCTACACCAAACTCAATTGATTCCCCAAGGCAACATCATGGCAGTATCTACCGATCTGAAGCGATACAAGCTTGGAAGCTATTCTACCAAGTCATTACAAACCCACCTAACCCATCCCAGTATCATGCGACAAGAATGATCAGGATTAAAGGATCTACCCCAAGGACAGAACAGCAAAAAGTGCACGGTAGTAAAGAGAAGGAAAGAATTGAAACCCAAATCCTTTCCAACAGGTCACTTCAAATCCGCTTGCTCAATATCTGACATCTAACCTAGGAAGAGATGAATTGCCTTTATAGCTCATTGCCAAATCCATCATAGAATCCAAATTTAATCCATTCTAGATCAGTAGTGGAAGAATCAATCCTTACCTTGAACTTGCGCTGATAAAAACTCCCCTGCTCAACTTTGACACAATCCAACCTTACAGTGCAGCGAGACTGCCTCCTGGAATCAGAATCGAAGATCAGTACACCAGATCCACTGAAACTAGGAAGAAGAACCTCGCATTCTCACATCCGCGCAATAAGAACCACCTACTGTCTTGTTGATGATCGGTGAGTGTTATCAGTACCTAACACTCCTCCCTCTCGGCATGCTTCACCGGAGCAAGGACGTCCGCGAGAGACGAAGGGAAAAACACAACAATCGCAGCACCTGGTTAGCCCAAGCCCGAGGTGGTGTGGAACTGGTTGGTGCATTGCAGTGATGGCTCGCGGCACGACCCCTGTCCTCCCGTTCGTTTCCAGGGCAGGAAGGTGGAGCTGGCAGCTGGTCTACGCCGGTCGATCGGCCAGTTTCTGGCGCCGGCGATCCGAGAGGAGGAGGAAGGCGAAAGGGGAAGATTGGCTGTTGGAGTTTGATCGAGCAGCGAGGAGTGGAAGCAGCCGAAGCCCCCGAGCCCTAGCAGCCCCTATTTGAGCTGGTCTTTTGCAATTTAGCCCATCAATTTCTTCATTTTCCAATTATACCACTAATTTTATATGATTCCACTTAAATCCCCTGATTTTAGGATTTTAAGCCCTTTAGCCTTTTAAAATATTTAGTTTAATACCATTTGAGTCCCCGAAACTCTAGGAATTTTCCCGAAGAATTTTCCAGAGCGAGATAAAAGTGTGTCGGATTCAACATCCTCCCCTACTAACAAAAATTTGGTCCCCAAATTTCATTATTCCTCATACGGCAAACATTCACTGCTAAACTTGTTCGTACACATCATGAATAACCACTCCGTCTGATGCCCTAAGGTTACACTGCCACGGAACAACTAGAGTTACCAATCCAGAGATTATCCTCCAATAAGCAGATACACCCGAATAACCAACCAATCATTACACCTATCCAGGGCGCTCAACCCTAAGATCACGGGCGCCAAGTCTGTACTCCGATCCTCAAACGTAAAATGTCAAATCCATGAGTATTACTCAAAATATCCCCAAATCAATAACATCCTCTGAATATCACAAGTCCTATATATATTCTCCAATAGACCGTCAAAAGAAAACATATAGTTAAAGATTCCACCAATAAGTCATACCATATGTTACTATCAATAACAAACTTCCAAACAATCAACACATAGAAAGATCATATATCCACTAAATGATCCATCAAAAAGCTACAAATCTGGCAGGTCCATATCCACTAACAAAATCCTCAAAATACAACATATCATAGAGATTTGTCAATCTCCATCCACCTCTTGTTACCATAATGGGTCGCACATCCCGATGTACCATCGAGATTATCTAACCACATACACTCAATCTATAGGTCAAAATCCCTCATAGAATCATGTAGCCTGAAGTCCAACCCCATAACATAGAGGCACACTATCTCTCAAGAGTATCTCAACATAATCACGAAGTGATTCTTTGTTCCCTGGAAGTCATCCTCGGCATCTTCCACCTATAGATGATCTAGCTCGTAAGTGATTCGTCTCAACACAAATCATAAGTACAAATGTGTCTCCTTGGTTATCCAAACCAAGTACACGCGATAACTTGTAGGTGTCAAGCAACTAGCTTCACACTTTTTCATATCAACGCAAGCCACCTATCAAACTGTACCTTTTAGGTCATCGATTAGGTACAGGTGATCCATGGTCAAAGTCCTCATGGAATAAGATGTATCAATCCACTAACGATGATAATATGTAGCTCATGCTACCCTTCTACATTAAAATAAGTCATGTACTATACACGTGCCTTCCAGGTCACCTAACCAGGCACGAACAACCCAAAAGTCTGAAACCCTTCAACCAGGGTATGCCAATCCTATACTGATCGAGCCAACCACCGTAGGCAACCCTAGTTCTCGCTTAGCTAATAATAGCTAATACACATACTATAAATAGTAAGGTCTAGAAAAACCAAATTCCTTAACCTCCAATAGGTTGTCGACATATTCGACCATGACTTTCCGACTCAACAATCGATGCTACCAGAGAATTAATATTCTCTGCTCCAAGATCTCATCCGCAACATGTCACAAATCGCTCACATGAACGATCACAAATAAGATATATTGACAACATGTCAATCAAACTAAAACCAGGTCTACATATATCTATCCATTCAGTATGAATATATGATCCTACCAAGCTGGGATAGTCTAATCAATCCTAAATCTAATAGTGAATACTAAAAGTAGGATAGGTCCAGAAAGATATACCTCTTACCACCTGGAGATGTCCCGTTGCCGCCAGGTCCCATAGTCCAAATCACGCCGTGAAACGACTCCGAAAATACGAAATGTACTCGGGTAGACTCATCTAACCCGAGCTCCGACACCTACCAGGCAGGTATCAGATTTAACTCCGACAAATCCGTAAATCAAATACGCAACGTAAACCTAAATCCATAAGTCCCCAAGGTATCCGGCAACCTGGGCTCTGATACCAAAAATTAAATTGGTATCAGATAGACACCGAAAAATCCGCAAATACCCGAGGTATCTTGCAACTTGAGCTCTGATACCAAAATTAAATTGGTATCAGATAGACACCGAAAAATCTGCAAATACCCGAAGTATCTCACAACCTGAGCTCTGATACGAAAATTAATTTGTCACGCCCCGAGCCCATTGGAGCCGCTGATCCAATATAAAATCGGACAGCATCTCCCCTGTCCGACGGATAATTTACACAAACATACAACACACGCAATTTATAATTAGGCCTCAGGCCTCAAAACAGGTATATAATATATGTAAATAAACATATCGCAATGTCAAACTCCGTAAAAACTCACCTGAGCTGCCCCAGGGCAGGTGCGCAGCGAAACCACATCACAAAGTCCAACAAAGGACTCAAAAATACAATACCGTACGAATAAATCCAATACAAGCCCTCGGTAACATAACGAATACAAAACATATACTATGCTATCAAAAGAAAACCAAAACCAGCGGAAGCTCCCATCTAAATGGAGTCGTGGGGATCCGGGACCGGCAACTGGGCTCCTCCGGCAAGCTATCAATCTGAAAACAAAAATATTACGACGGGTGGTGAGTCCAAGTGGACTCGCGGGTATATAGATAGATATGCATGGCTGAACAAAATAGCTGAGCTGAATTAGCTATAAAGAAATAACATGATACAGTCTCAACAGGAATAGCAGAATATGCATAACTAAAAGTAACAACTGACTGTACATACCAGAAATCAGTCTATCCATACCATAAAAGACTCGTACCACACGAGCTAGTGCAGGGTCATCAACCATACCAAAAGTACCTCCTGTATGTGCATGTCAAACAAGTGCAACAAGTAAATGCAACAAACACAATCAATGCACAAATACATCATATGCACATAATGCAATGTCATGGTCACCCCCTAACTCCAGTCAAGCCACCGAGACAGGCGATACTGTGTCGGCCGAGTGGGTAGAGCTGTGACACTGTATGCACCCTGCTATCACTGCTCCTGAGTGACCGAGTGGACAGGATGCTGGCGGGGGACCACCCCCTACCTCATGTATATATGAGGGAGCGTCGCTCTCATCTCCTCTGGTCTATGGGAAGAGAAGGGATCCCTAACTGCTACCACGCACCAGAACCACCCTCCAAATAGTGACCGTGCGGAGCAATACCGGGCAAATGCACACACCCAACGGTATCCACTAACCCATGAGTGGCCGTGTGTGCATATCATGTACCGGAAGACGATAGGCTCAACCACAAGAGAGTCGCTGATTGCCGGCATGCAACAGTGCAGGTATGGTGCATGACTCAAACGCATGCAACCCCTACCAAGTCATCATGCATAACTCAACATAACATGCACAGGTCGATCACAGGTATAATAACCTAACCATCATGCATCTAAGTGTACATGCAAGTAATAATAGAATCAACCAATGCAGATAGCAGGTGACATGCAACAATAACCCAATCAATCCATATCTAGACACACGTGCAAGTATGACCAGAATCAACCAATGTAAATATCAGGTGACATGCAATAATAACCCAATCAATCCATATCTAGACACACGTGCAAGTATGACCAGAATCAACCAATGCAAATATCAGGTGACATGCAATAATAACCCAATCAGTCCATACCTAGACACACGGGCAAGTATGACCAGAATCAACCAATGCAACCACACAATGATATACTAATCCCTATCCACAAACTCATGCTCATACCAATGCTATACAGAATCAGATAACAAATAAACGAGACTGTATAGAAGAAAATTTAGATCATATCCAAGGTCAAGCATAAGTATCAAGCAGGATAACAAAACGGTAGTAGATAAAGGTCAATATTAGCCTACTGCATTAATAACAAATAGCCATGCATAAAGATAACGTGGATCTAATAAAAAGACAAACAAGAAGTACCCGCCTCCAAGTAAGTGAAATCCGTATCAAGTGAGATAGAACCATCCGCCAATAATCCAATCAAGCTCCTGTATCAAGAGCATAATGTTTAGCTACAATAACAAGTATTATATAGATAAACGAGCTACCCTAGCTAACTAGGATTATCCCTAGTTTTTCTCATTCATTTTCTTATTCCTAATTAAATGTTTACACTTAATCTAATCCGTTTATTAAGATTAGGTTTCAAGCCCCTAACCCATAGGGATACACAAGGCAATTGTAAAGTCCAAAAATTTCCTCAAATAATTTTAGAAATATCCTAGGATTTTTCTAGAATTTTTAGATATTTTTATAGGATTTTTCCATAAAAAGAAGTGCCAAAAATAAAAAAGATGAGTTGGTGGCATTAGGTGAGTTTTGATCTCAAGTATTATATAGATAAACGAGCTACCCTAGCTAACTAGGATTATCCCTAGTTTTTCTCATTCATTTTCTTATTCCTAATTAAATGTTTACACTTAATCTAATCTGTTTATTAAGATTAGGTTTCAAGCCCCTAACCCATAGGGATACACAAGGCAATTGTAAAGCCCAAAAATTTCCTCAAATAATTTTAGAAATATCCTAGGATTTTTCTGGAATTTTTAGATATTTTTATAGGATTTTTCCATAAAAAGAAGTGCCAAAAATAAAAAAGATGAGTTGGTGACATTAGGTGAGTTTTGATCTCGTAACCTCTACTTAGTTTAAACCCTTGGCATAGCTCCACGAACCACCAGGCCAATGAGAGTTACCTTGAAAGAAATAATCGAGTATTCTAGATATGTACTTAACTTAGGGTTATTTTACAACTTAATATAAATAACGAATTAAAGAATTAAAGGAGGAGATTTTTAGGTTTCGTGAGCCAAGGGTGCACCGACGCCCCCTCCTCCTCTCCTCTTCCTCTCTTGCGTTTTCTTCCTCTTCTCCTCTTCTCTTGCCGCCCAAGACAAAGGAGAAGCCAAGGGAAGGTCTCAAGAGACCCTACTCTCTACGAGAATTCTCGATGACGCGAGGAGAACGCCAAGGAGCAAGAAGAACGTCGAAATTCGACGTTCCCTCGGGAATTTCAGATTTTATTCGTAAGGAAAACCTAGCGCAGGATGTAAGTATCCCTTACTTGCAGTATAAGTAGTTTCGGTTGATTTTTCATATGCTTTATTTCCTTGTATTTATGCTTTACGATTAGAAATCGTAAATTATGAACAAGCACGCACATCAGGTGTTTATTAAAATGTTCAGTTCAGTTAATGCTATAGAAAGCATTAAAGAATAGAAATTCTTGCTCCAGTTTATGATTGGGACCAAGGTCCAACGGGATGGGCTCCTAGTTGCCCCTAGGTTTAGATAACCTTAGTAAAAGCAAGAATCAGAAGAGGAAAGAAAAGTATAAAAGACTATTTTATTTTCAGTTGGCATTGTACCGGACTTCGGTCCAGGGATAGGCTCCAAGTTGCCTCTAGGTTTAGATAACCTAGTATGGGATGGGCTCCTAGTTGCCCCTAGGTTTAGCCTAGTTGCCCCTAGGTTTAGATAACCTAGTAGAACCCTAATGGATTCGGGATTTGTTACCTCGGGTTTATTAGGGATGCGCGCACAATTGGTACATTGCTGGGCCCACAGCAGTTGATTATTACTTTCACCTACTATATATATTTAGTTTTCAGAAATTCATATTAGCATGTGGTGAATTTAATAATTAGTTTTATGTTAGTTAGTTTCAGTTCCAGTTCAGATATGTATGTCATGCTATAGCTTACTTTTCAGTTCTAGTTCAGTATGTGTCATGTCTCAGTTATATGCCATGACATTCTATGATATGTATTTTAGCATGAGCCTAGCATGATTTCTTATGGATATGAGCATGTATGTGCATAGCATGTTTTACAAAAACATAATTTGAGTTTCATAGTTTTGTGAGGCTAGATGGTACTTACTAAGCTTTATGCTTATTAGTTTGCATTTCCTTATACTGCAGATACAGGTAAAGGAAAGCACTAGTAGCGGAGGCGGCGGGCTTGATGCAAAGTGTGTGTGATGGTGGAGTTGGAATAAAAGTCTTCGGAACTTGCAAAGCATAGAAATAGTCTTTATTATGTTTCTTTTAGTTTTTCCGCAATAGGTTATGTGAACCATGTATGAACTTAATTAGACTCGTTATTTGTGGTGCCTAGTATATTAAAGTAGTTTATTTACTTGTGTTAATACTTGCTTAGCGAATGTTGAATGATATGAGTTACTACTTGCAATATGGTAATTTAGATCCATGCTTAAGCTTTAGAGATAAGAACTTGATACTTTTGATTTATATGTTAAATACATAGGATATGCTTGTTTTAAGATATATGTACCATATAGAATGACATGTAGTAGCTAAGAATGCCCTTAGATATGAATAATGAATGGTTTCAATAAGAAGTTGATACGAACTTGACACATTCATGTTTAGGCTTCTACATGTCGTTTTTATGATTTCTAAGTTGCTATACATGCTAGAAACCCTCCAAAAACATGTAATAAATGCCTTAGAATAGTCGTGGAACTTTATTTATGCCATTATGTTTGTTAGATATGATTTTGGTACATTGTGGCTCAAGGTTGATACATTCTAGAAATCTGGAAACTGAAATTTCAGAACTATCAGTCAACTGGGAAAACACCAGTCGACTGGTATCGGGCACAGAACCATTCTGTGGCCCGACCAGTCGACTGTCATATAGCAGTCGACTGGTACTGTGTAAAACAAAGGTGGTATAGAGCAGCTGGTTAGTGCTTTAGCCATGCAACCCAGAGGTTGGGGGATCGAATCCTGCCAAGATAATAAAATAAAAGTTTTGCTTTATTTTGGGCAAATTAGTACTTTCAGCATGTTTATGAATTTCTAGTTCAGTAAATAGCGAAATAAGAATTTTCGAAATTCTCCCGGTTTAGCATTATTAGAAATCAGTAATTAGTCAGTCAGTTAGTAGTAGCGATCCGCCTTAAAGCTTAGTACCAGAAGGTGGGTCGTTACAGCAATACAAGACTGAAGCTACACCAAACTCAATTGATTCCCCAAGGCAACATCATGGCAGTATCTACCGATCTGAAGCGATACAAGCTTGGAAGCTATTCTACCAAGTCATTACAAATCCACCTAACCCATCCCAGTATCATGCGACAAGAATGATCAAGAGTAAAGGATCTACCCCAAGAATAGAACAGCAAAAAGTGCACGGTAGTAAAGAGAAGGAAAGAGTTGAAACCCAAATCCTTTCCAACAGGTCACTTCAAATCCGCTTGCTCAATATCTGACATCTAACCTAGGAAGAGATGAATTGCCTTTATAGCTCATTGCCAAATCCATCATAGAATCCAAATTTAATCCATTCTAGATCAGTAGTGGAAGAATCAATCCTTACCTTGAACTTGCGCTGATAGAAACTCCCCTGCTCAACTTTGACACAATCCAACCTCACAATGCAGCGTGATTGCCTCCTGGAATCAGAATCGAAGATCAGTACACCAGATCCACTGAAACTAGGAAGAAGAACCTCGCATTCTCACATCCGCGCAATAAGAACCACCTACCGTCTTGTTGATGATCGGTGAGTGTTATCAGTACCTAACACTCCTCCCTCTCGGCATGCTTCACCGGAGCAAGGACGTCCGCGAGAGACGAAGGGAAAAACACAACAATCGCAGCACCTGGTTAGCCCAAGCCCGAGGTGGTGTGGAACTGGTTGGTGCGTTGCAGTGATGGCTCGCGGCACGACCCCTGTCCTCCCGTTCGTTTCCAGGGCAGGAAGGTGGAGCTGGCAGCTGGTCTACGCCGGTCGATCGGCCAGTTTCTGGCGCCGACGATCCGAGAGGAGGAGGAAGGCGAAAGGGGAAGATTGGCTGCTGGAGTTTGATCAAGCAGGGAGGAGTGGAAGCAGCCGAAGCCCCCGAGCCCTAGCAGCCCCTTTTTGAGATGGTCTTTTGCAATTTAGCCCATCAATTTCTTCATTTTCCAATTATGTCACTAATTTTATATGATTCCACTTAAAGCCCCTGATTTTAGGATTTTAAGCCCGTTAGCCTTTTAAAATATTTAGTTTAATACCATTTGAGTCCCCGAAACTCTAGGAATTTTCTCGAAGAATTTTCCAGAGCGAGATAAAAATGTCGGATTCAACAAGTCTAAGATTCCCTTACCTAACTTCGGTCAATCATAACCTATTAGGATTTCCTCACCAAGTGTCTGATCAATCTTTTGACCGACTTGGACTTTCCTTTGCCCAGTTCCCAACTAGGACTTCTCTCGTGCTAATGTACGATCTTCTCGATCCACTTGGACTTCACTTAGTCCCACTAAAACTTTTCCCGTGCCAACGTGCGATCTCTCCGATCCACCTGGACTTCACCTAGTTCCACTAGGTATGCCTAACCCTCAAGTTAGGTCTAGTCTCTCAGTAGACTTTCATCTTACCAACGTGCAATCTTCCCGATCTACTTGGACTTCACCTAGTCAAGTCTTCAATCAACCTTGACCCACTTGACTTACATAATGTTCAAACATCATTGTCAAATATCGAAACTCAATCTCACCAGAGTCTAGTCAAACTATGTCAACTCTGACCTAACGAAGATTGCACTATCACACGTATATTATTCACAAATATTAATTAGCTGAATATAAATATGTTCAAACTTATTTATTTTGTTAACGAGTTGTTCAACTTATTTATTTAATTATTCTTGTATATATTAAATGAACATAAATAAACTCTTATTAAGTCGGACACCAAGTTTGTTTATGAATAATCGATTCATTTACAATCCTAAAAATAATTTTGATTGATTTAAAATGTTTTGAATAAGGTTTAAATAATTTTGATTAAATTAATAAAAAATATTTTTATATAATAGTGCTGGTTTAAAATTTAGAGTTTAAAATGATAGGATTTAGAATTTAGGATTTATAATTTATCAATAAATGTGTAATAATTATTTTAGTAGTTTCTATAATTATTTTAAAATAATTTTGATGTAGTTAAAAATAATAATAAATTGGTAAAGAATTTTTTTATATAAATAATATTTAAAATTTTAAAATTTACGATTTAACTATATATAACAATATCTTTCAACACTCCTATCTCCTTCATCAAGCACAACGAACACCAACTCCATGTCAAAATATATTAGGACAAAAGTTAGAAAAAAAGAAGGAAAAAAAAACAAAAACACCCACACACCCACACACCCACAAAATCTCATCTTTTTCGAAGTCTTTAGTTCTGAGCGATGAGAAGAACGTTATTATTGCAAAATATTATATAGGCTATATCTGCTCGAGGTTGGCAGCGGCGGCGGCGTACGGGCACGCTAAGGCATCACGGAGTCTAGCTCTCCTCTTCTGCAGAAACCTCTGCAGAGATCTCTTCATGGACTGCCCTGGGTTGACGATCGATTGGGGCAGCACTTGTTGATTCATTATCGCGCTCTTCAGTTCCTCCGTCGTCTCGCCTTTCGCCATCGATATGATCGCCTTGGCCTGATCATTTCAGCAAAAGATATTGAATCAAATGTTCCAGTGGAACTGTGTGCTGGTGAAACAGAGCTGGACCTGGTTCTCAGTGGCGTAGCACACGCAAACCCTGTCCTTGTAGAATATGGTCATCATGCTTTTGCTGCTTCCGGCGCCGCGAAGGGAAAGCTTGGGCTCAGCCTCCATGCCCTCCTCCTCCTCCTCAACCTCCAGTTGCTCGCTCCAGCTCAGTTTTAAAAGCATTAAGGATCACGTTAAGAATAAGGTGCATCTAATTGAAGATGCCTTTAATTATTGCGATAGTAGACCACTGTTCTTGGTCCGTGAAGATGCCGTTGATGACTGTGGAGTTGGGGAAGCAAATTAAAGCAAGTGTTTGTAGTTTTTTCCTCGTGTGGGAAATGGAATGGGGAGGTGAAGTAGTGATCGGCTTTCGGACAAACTGGAACAGGATAATTTTAATGCATAGGAATTAGGATTTTTTTGTTTCCAGACAAAAGATTCAGTGATTAAGACTAATTTCTGTCTTGGAATATAATTGAGTTAGGAACTCATCTTTTCAGGTATATTTTTTTTTATTTAAGTACTTATGCTATAGGGGTAAAATTTGGATGTTTGCCACCAAGTGCTCCTCCTTGTCTTCGGAGCTGCCTTTGAGCACGAAGAATAACTTTATGTCGAAGCAGGTTAACACATATTTAGAGGGCGCCTATGGGTCTTGTCCCAGCGTGGCCTCCAATGTTTAAGTGAGGAGAGTATTGGCAGGTGGCTTTATATTTGAGTGAAGATAAAATGCACGAGATATCGAAGAATAATCTATTAAGATTTTTTTTTAAAAAAAATTTATTATGATTTTACATAACAAAATTTTATTATGATTTTTTATAATAAAATTCTATTACAATTTTACTGGATCTAAGATTTAGACACTATTTATATAGATCATTGTAAATATATTATGGGATTAAAAGAATAATATGAATTCTCTTGGGTAGAAAGAATTCTAATAAAATTTGATCATTTTATGGAGTAGACATGTCATCGAACCACCACTACAACAAATATTACTTTTCGCAATACATCATTAGTAGCACATATTCATAGTACGCTGTTAATAATAATTTTCACAGCATTCCAAATAAAACGTACTGCGAATATTATAATATTTCTATAAATAACAGCATGCATGTAAAAAATAATATGCTGTCAAATATAATTTTAATAGTGCTCAGTGCGCGCTATTAATATTAATTAATAATTGAGTATCTATAGTGTGTATGATGCGCTGTTAAAATTAATTTTAATAGTGCATTCGCAGTGCCTTGGATGCGCATTTAAAAAATTAATTTCATATAAAAACAAATCTTTTTTTGATCCCATTCATCTCTTTCCGCCAAAACCCTTCACACACGAAATTGCCGCACAAGAAGAGAGTGTTTGGTCTGTTTCATTTTTTATTTTTATTTTTCAATAAATCATATTTTCTCGTTTTTTGGATACTGA
Source organism: Boesenbergia rotunda (assembly GCA_024364735.1). NCBI lineage: Eukaryota > Viridiplantae > Streptophyta > Magnoliopsida > Zingiberales > Zingiberaceae > Boesenbergia > Boesenbergia rotunda. The sequence continues at coordinate 103,801 of JAGFNQ010006867.1, read as the reverse complement.
TTTTATTTCATTATCTAGTTTTTTAGATAACACTATATTTTTTTTTGAAAAATAAGTCTGAAAAATATAAATCAAACACGTTTTTTTTTTGAAAATCCACATTTAAAAAAAAATGAAAATGAAAAATAAGCCTACCAAACGCAGTCGAAGTATTTCGCGCATGAAATCACCCCACAAGGGTTTCCTCGCCGCCCCATTTTCATGCCACACAAGAAATTGTTGAATCAATTCCCCTTCCCCTTTCCCTCCTCGCCCCTTCCATCATGTTGCACAAGGAAACCCGTCGCTCTCCTTCTTCACGCAAGAGCAAGTCGTGCTCGTCTACTTCGCTCAAGGGCAAGCCGCCGCTCCATCTTCGTGCCCCCCTTACCGTTTCCCTCCTCCCCAGCAGATCTGTTGCCGCTTGTCTTCTTCACTCAAGGCGCAAAAACCCTGCCCTCTTTGAGTTCCTTCAACGGCAAAGGTATTTGTCATCTTCTTTGCATTTTGAAGTATTTATTTGTTTCAAACCTTATACAACATGGTTTAGAATTGCAGTTGGTTGCTATTCACATTTCAAAAACGTGATTGCTATTCACGTTTCTTCAAAACGTGAATTCCATTGCATGATTAATTGTAATTCAAGTTTCTACAAAACCATTAATTCCATTGCATGCATCATCAACAACTTGATCAACCAATTTGAAACCATGCAATTGCTCTTCCAACATATTGAAGCTTGGAGAAAAACGTGACCAACTTCACGAGTGGGCAACTCTCGGCACCGCACTCACGTTGGCAAACAACAAAGTTAAACTGTGTTCACGTTGGAGACCATACTTGGCTCTTCCAACATGTTGAAGATTATGTTTGCTTGTGTACTTTCACCTACTAATTTTTATTTTGATTTTCCCCAAGAATTCTTAATGATGGTTCTTAGTTGATTATTACGAATATTGACTTGTTTTTCCTCTCTTTTTTTTCCCTCTCCAGGGAATTGACAATTCAGATTTCTGAACAATTTGAAGCTTTAGGATCTGGCAACGGAGTGAAATGCAATGTGGTTAGCACGTTCCTATTTTTGTGCATGTGTAGGGAATGCTTAGGTGCATAGTTGTTCCTTGCTAAGCATAGATCTCCCTGCATAAATTAATTATGGTTTAGTTGGAAATGAAGATGATCCTGTCGACAAGTAAAGAAGGTTCTCACTCGGATGACTCGGTCTGACCAAGATGACCTCGGTCGCGATAGCGTGTGAGTCGGGGTCGGTCTCGAGAGTTAGTGGGACTCAAGTGGCTCGGGTCGGACCAAAAACAAGAGCACAAGGTGGAGAGATTTCAATTGCTGGAACCTCCTTTCTGAAGGACCAGCGGGCTTTATATAGGGGAGGAAGATGCCCCCTGTCTTGTCAACAATCTTTTCTCATTAAAAACTGACCAGCTGACAGTTTGACCTTCTGGCAGCTTTAGTCAGTCTGTGAGTCTGCCATAGCCACCTAAATGTCCATCAAGAGGTCAATTCTATCCTCATTAATGCCTGTTATCATGACAAGTTATGATTATGTCAGAAGTCTTTTCCTCATAATGGGGAGATTTAGGAAATCTTATTGTTGATGAGGTCATTCGATCACTCGGGATCGCCCGATCGGGCGACTACGGGTTTACCAGACCCTGACCAGGCGGGTAAAGATGGTCGGTCAAATAAGCCAGGCTTCTCTACTGCTCACGTTTTTAGAACGATCCCCAGGTGCCCGACCCAGGGTGTCCGACCGAGAATTCTCGACCGGGAGCTCCCAATCGGGAATCCCCGACCGGGAGGACCACTCTGTACCGAGTGCTTCCTTTTGCAAGGGGCCCAACAAATGCTTCTAACTTTGCCCGACCGAACATCCCCGATCAGTGACTCCCGACCGGGAACGTCCGATCGGATATCGCTGACTGAACCCCAGCCCAAGTTACCTCGAACTCTGATCAATCGGCGTCTGGTGCACCCGCCTGTCCTGGCCTGACCAAGACTTGACTCAACCAGCTTCACCCAACCAAGACTTGATCCGACCGGGCTCCAGATCAACTCAAAAAACCTACCCGACCGGATCACAAGCCTCCCCTTCAAGTCTAGTCGAAGGAGGTGAGAAGTTCGACTAACTAGGCTATTCACCCGGTCGGGTGCCCACGATGTCATACCCCCGGGTCTTATCATAGCCTCTGGATCTCAGTTATTAAATGTCGAATCCCCCGTCAAATCGTCATTTAACGCCTCTGCCACGTGTCATTCCCCGACTGGGATTCCCTGGCAACGAAGCGTCATCTGCAGACTCGTGCGGTGGCAGGGCAACGGGTCCAGAAGCATCAGGAATGAGCGGGAAACCAACGGTCGGGATCTAATCCCGCCTTTTTTTCCCCTGTGCATCCGACGGCTCTCCTGATCCCCTATGCAGTATAAATAGGTTCACCTCTCATTTTAACCCTCGTCGTTTTACCTTTCGCTTTACTTCCTCTCTTGTCCAAACTCCGCCGCCTGACCCCCGTGAACTTCGGCGACCTGCTATTTCCGGTGATCCTGACCTCTAGGTACTCCTTTCCTTCTTTTCTAAGTTCCTTCTTATAATTCCCGACCCCGACCCAATGGCTGAGTCAACTTCCTCGGCTAGAGTATGGTACACCACCACCCTCCCGACCTTGACCCTCGGTCATCTAGAAACCCTTCGCTTAGACTACCAAATTCCTGAAGACCACCTTCTAGCTCTTCACTACAAAAAAACAATGATTCTGGGACGAATTTTGGGACGAATTTTAAAAAAAAATTCGTCCCAGAAAATTTAGGGACGACTTTGGCGACAAAAAAAATTTTCGTTGCAGATTTGCCGTCGCCAAATTCTGGGACAAAAATCTAGATTCGTCCCAGAATTTGGCGACGAAATTAATTTTTTGTCCCCAAATTCGTTGCCAAAATTGCAACGAAAATAAAATTCGTCCCAAAATTCGTCCCAAAATTCGTCCCAAAATTCGTTGCCAAATTGCAACGAAAACAAATTCGTCCCAAAATTCGGTACCCACAAATATAAACTTTGCGACGAACCTGTTTCGTTGCAAAATCTGGGACGAAAAAATTTATTCGTCCCAGATTCTGGGACGAATCATCAAATTCGTCCCAAATTCTGGGACGAATCATAAAATTCATCCCAGATTCTGGGACGAATTTTCAAATTCGTCCCAGATTTTGGGACGAATTTGAAAATTCGTCCCAGAATCTGGGACGAATTTGAATATTCGTCCCGGATTCTGGGACGAATTTGAAGATTCGTCTCAGAATTTGGGACGAATATAGATTCGTCCCAAAAATATAATTTAGTTAATTTTGTAAAACATCATTTTTCTCATCTCCGATTCTGATTCGTCCCTAATTTTGGAATGAATTTATTGATTCGTCCCTAAATCTGGGACGAATCTTTGAATTCGTCCCTAAATCTGGGACGAATCTTTGAATTCGTCCCTGATTTTGAGACGAATCCAAAAATTCGTCCCTGATTCAGGGACGAATTATTGAATTCGTCCCAGAATCAGAGACGAATTCACTGATTCGTCCCTAATTTTGGGACGAAATCAATAAATTTATCCTAAAAATTGAGAGACTATGATAAATTGGGGACGAAAATTTTTCTTTACAAAATTCATCCCAAAATTTTCAAATTTTTTCGAATACAATAATCTTATGACTTCTTCCATAGGAATCCATAAAGTATTGTAGCAACATGGGTACCGAGTTCCCTATATTTATATACAGGAGCAGCGAAACCAGTTCAATGAATCAAGCCTTGAACAGGCTCAGGCTTGTTAGGATGATCAGAAGATGAAGCTAGAGGAGTGGCCGACAGGAGGCCTTCAGCCTCATCGTCTTCAGAAGGCCTCCTTTGTTGTTCCTTGACTGCAGCTTTCTCCATTGTTTTTGTTCCTTGACTTAAGCCGAGTTTTTTGATCAAAACTTGAGACGCTGGTCATAGCAGAAGATGTTAGCTGGTGCTTCTCATCGAATGTCTTGGCTTTTCCTAAAACGCGCCTTGCTTTTCAAGGATAATCAGATCAATGGCCACACACAGGAAATCAGTTCATGTTACAAGGGCAGATTAAAATTGATTTTAAAATGTCAAACTAAAAACTTGATAATAAAACTGAATGCCAAAATAAATATGTGCAAAAGGACAAACCTCGGATTTGAAGTAGCAAGAAATTCCCAGAAACGACACTGATCAAATTTTGTGATAAACTGAACTCAAAGAATCCGTTTCCTATACCCGGCACCTCAAACAGTCCATTATTACAAATAAACACTTTGATCCCTTGCATGGATGACCAAAACAAAACAGAAGTCGTTTCCACGATGATCTCGCTGCACATCATCAGCTCAGAAGGAACCCAGAGGGGCAATACCACAAAACTATAAAACCACTACGAACAATCTTAACAAAGCCCAGAATTTGCATGAAATATGCAGCTACAATTTTTTTTTCTCAAGCCGTAATAATATTTTCCCCCGTTAACTTGAAATCAGGCACTCTCTGCTGATTGTTCATTCAAAAGTGTTATTGAGTCATATCTAATGTTAATTACTAGCTCTAACTTATGCATTAGGTTCTTGGAGGTTGAACATGCGTTTCTTAACTTATGCAAGGTGATTATTAACTTATGCATTAGGTTTAACTAAAAATCAGATGTAGTTATGAGCCTAAGAAGGTAATCATTCCAACTAAAATCAGATATAATTATGAGCCTAAGAAGGTAATCATTCCATAAAGGCATTCTACTTGATAGTTGGAAGAAATACTTGGAAAATCACTAGAAAACAAGACAAAATCATATAAGACAACTATAGAGAGATATGTGTATGGATATGATACAACAATTGATATCTATACTAGCTTGTTTCATATAGACAAAATTTAAGAAACTCACCTGACCTTAGTTACCAAATATTTCAACAAGCTTCTCTTCAGTGACCTGAAATACATTTGCCAAAATTAACATTAACATAATTAGCACCGGCTACATATAACAAAATAATGATATTAATAAAACATACAATAACAAAAATTACACAAACAAATATTAATATTCAAAAATAGTACCATGATCTACATCATCGTCGCCACCATCATCACCTGAACGGGGAGGATTCTGCATTGGAGCGGAGTTTAACTGAAGATGTCTCATGATCATGTCTTGTTGCCGACGTAATTCTCTAATTTCTTGATCCCTTTGCAACATTTCTTCATCTTTTTGCAATAATATACCTTTCAAATTGGATACCTCATCTTTCAAGCTAAGTATCTCAGGAGAAACTACTCGTTGGATACTCATCTTCAAGTTTAGCCTAAACAAGACCTATTGTGAAGTCTGAGAAACTACAGCAATTTGCAATGGGAAAGAATTAGATTCATACACAAACTAATCTAATTATAATTCAATCTGGAACTTGATAGTCAAGAATGCTTTTGATGACAAATAACTGCTAGTATTATGTAACAAAGGCAGATCAAAAATAAGATTTGTATAAGTTTCTTTGTAACTCTTTCAAGGATTTTCACACAGTGTTTATTTCAATTAACTCCTTAAATAATCCGCTATTGCACGAACTTACTGCAACATCAATTGCCACCACTGAAAAAATGAGCCCACATTCGATCTTGAAATGAGTCTTGCACCAACAATATTGAGATCAAGTGATGTTTTGTTGCCAAGCATGTGCGACAGCCTTTCAATATCAGCAAATATGACTGTTTAAGTGCAACTTTCAATAACAGCCTAAAAATCAATGAAGAAACATTGTAAAATAAGAAAATTAAATATAAATTTTTTAAGATGTAACTATTAAGCGGCAATAATGGTGGTGGTGATGGGATGTGATCAAAATCATTGGTTAATTATGATACCGGAATTAACTAATAGTACAAGGAGTTCAATTATTTAAAACCTCAAGACAAGCTTAAATGTGATGTGTTATTATGATCTGCAGTACTATCTTGAGAATTCAACAGGTAAATATTTTAGGATTATAATAGTGATGAAGGTCACAGTGCTTGTTTCTCCCAACAAAGGAGATTCGACGAGTGGCTAGGGCACAATTTTTTCATTTTATTATATAGCGAAAAGAAGGTCAGAAGTTTCTTTAAGTTTAGATGATTGCTAAAGAGGATTTTTTGCAGAGGCGAGACATACAGTGGAATTTGGTTGCAACTGTCTCATATGCAATCATGAGGGCAGGATTGGAAGACAGCAGATACAAATATTTAGCATTTGAAGATATATGGGACACATTTGCGGTTCAGATGACAAAGCTTTAATTGTTACAGGAGTTATATGAGATGGAATGCACTACAAGAAGAGTATTTATTGTGAGGAAGAGAAAAGTTGACTTTCTGAGGATGCAAATGGCCACAAGACAAAATAATCACGCGTTTTTTCTACATCTCACTTTGTTGCAAATAATGTGAGTGAAGCTTCAGCGGCTCGAGGGCGACGCAGCCAGCGCCCCTCGGCCCGCTGCCGCCGCCCTCCAGAGGCAAGCGGCCAGCGGCTCTGGGACGACGCCGGCGACGCCAGTGGGTCGAGGACGACGCAGCCAGCGCCCCGCTGCCGCCGCCCGCCGGAGGTGTAAAAGTGAGAAAAGAAACGAGAGAGGGAGAGTTCGTACCTGCTGTGTCGCTGCTGCAAATACGCGCGCGCCCAAATTTCACCCGCCGGAGGTGAAGAAGTGAGGAAAGAAACGAGAGAGGGAGAGTTGGTACTTGTTGTGTCGCTGCTCGAAATCCGCGCGCGCCCAAATTTCAGATCTAGGGTTTTGGGTTTTGGCCAAATGCGGGATGGGATGTTATATATAAAGTTATTTTGGGACGAATATTTTTCGTCCCTAATTTCATCCATAATTTAGCAACTAATATACTTTTCGTCCCAGATTCTGGGACGAAACACAAAATTCATCGCAGAATCTGGGACGAACTACAGAATTCGTCCCAGAATCTGGGACGAATCTAGGTTTCGTCCCTAAATCTGGGACGAATCCTGGATTCGTCCCAGAATTAAAATTAATTATAAATACATAAATTAAGTCCAAAATCCTACCTAGAGATATCGGAATTATACGAAATCTGTTCCTACGTGTTCGTCTACTTCTCCTGAATTTATAAGTGCTCTCAAATATAAATTTAAATTAATATATCAAAACCAATGATTTTTTTATCCGAATTTGATTTTTTAAATAGTTTAGTATTAAAAAAATTATGTTAATAAATTAAATATATTTAATTTGGCCTCAATAATGTTTGATAACATTTTTATAATCAGGAGAGCTAGACAAACACATACAAGTAGTTTTGTATCGTTCCGATAGCTATATATCTCTCTAACATCAATTTCTAACTCCGACTCCTATTAAACTCATGATTAATTAGCTGTATCTACATTTACATATTTAATTTAACTATCAATATAAAAAATATTGGATCAAAATATTTAAATTTATATTTGAGAGCACTTATAAATTCAGGAGAAGTAGACGAACACGTAGGAACCAATTTCGTGTAATTCCGATATCTCTAGGTAGGGTTTTGGACTCAATTTATGTATTTATAATTAATTTTAATTCTGGGACGAATCCAGGATTCGTCCCAGATTCTGGGACGAATTCTTAGATTCGTCACAGAATCTGGGACGAATTTCTAGATTCGTCCCAGAATCTGGGACGAATTACTAGATTCGTCCCAGAATCTGGGACGAATCCTGAATTCGTCCGAGAATTAAAATTAATTATAAATACATAAATTGAGTCCAAAACCCTACCTAGAGATATCGGAATTACACGAAATTAGTTCCTACGTGTTCGTCTACTTCACCTAAATTTATAGGTGCTCTTAAATATAAATATAAATTAATATATCGAAACCAATAATTTTTTTATCTGAATTTAATTTTTTAAATAGTTTAGTATTAAAAAATATATATTTATCCCTGATTCTGGGACGAATCCATGATTCGTCCCAGAATCTGGGATGAATTACTAGATTCGTCCCAGAATCTGGGACGAATTACTAGATTCGTCCCAGAATTTGGGACGAATCCTGGATTCGTCCCAGAATTAAAATTAATTATAAATACATAAATTGAGTCCAAAATCCTACCTAGAGATATCGGAATTACACGAAATCGGTTTCTACATGTTCGTCTACTTCTCCTGAATTTATAAGTGCTCTCAAATATAAATTTAAATTAATATATCCAAACTAATGATTTTTTTTATCCGAATTTGATTTTTTAAATAGTTTAGTATTAAAAAAATTATGTTAATAAATTAAATATATTTAATTTGGCCTCAATAATGTTTGATAACATTTTTATAATCAGGAGAGCTAGACAAACACATAGAAGTAGTTTTGTATCATTCCGAGAACTATCTCTCTAACATCAATTTGTAACTCCGACTCAGATTTAACTCATGATTAATTAGCTGTATATACATTTGCATATTTAATTTAACTATTAATATAAAAAATATTGGATCAAAATATTTAAATTTATATTTGAGAGCACTTATAAATTCATGGGAAGTTGACGAACGCGTAGAAATCGATTTCGTGTAATTTCGATATCTCTAGGTAGGGTTTTGGACTCAATTTATGTATTTATAATTAATTTTAATTCTGGGACGAATCCTAGATTCGTCCCAGATTCTGGGACGAATTCCTAGATTCGTCGCAGAATCGGGGACGAATTCCTAAATTCGTCCCAGAATCTGGGACGAATTACTAGATTCGTTCCAGAATCTGGGACGAATCCTGAATTCGTCCCAGAATTAAAATTAATTATAAATACTTAAATTGAGTCAAAAATCCTATCTAGAGATATCGAAATTACACGAAATTAGTTCCTACGTGTTCGTCTACTTCTCCTGAATTTATAGGTGCTCTTAAATATAAATTTAAATTAATATATCGAAACCAATGATTTTTTTTATCCGAATTTAATTTTTTAAATAATTTAGTATTAAAAATTTTATTTTAATTAATTAAATATATTTAATTTGGCCTAAAAAATGTTTGATAACATTTTTATAATCAGGAGAGCTAGACAAACACATAGAAGTAGTTTTGTATCATTCCGAGAACTATCTCTCTAACATCAATTTACAACTTCGACTCATATTTAACTTATGATTAATTAACTGTATATACATTTACATATTTAATTTAACTATATATTAATATAAAAATATTGGATCAAAATATTTAAATTTATATTTGAGAGCACTTATAAATTCAGAAGAAGTATATGAACACGTAGAAACCGATTTCGTGTAATTCTGATATCTCTAGGTAGGGTTTTGGACTCAATTTATGTATTTATAATAAATTTTAATTCTGGGACGAATCTTGGATTCGTCCCAGATTCTGGGACAAATTCCTTGATTCGTCGCAGAATCTGGGACGAATTTCTAAATTCGTCCCAGAATCTGGGACGAATTACTAGATTCGTCCCAGAATCTGGGACGAATCCAGAATTCGTCCCAGAATTAAAATTAATTATAACTACATAAATTGAGTCCAAAACCATACCTACAGATATCGGAATTACACAAAATCGGTTCCTATGTGTTTATCTACTTCTCCTGAATTTATAGGTGCTCTTAAATATAAATTTAAATTAATATATCAAAACCAATGATTTTTTTATCCGAATTTATTTTTTTAAATAGTTTAGTATTCAAAAAATGTATATTTATCCTTGTTCTGGGACGAATCCATTGTTCGTCCCAGAATCTGGGACGAATCCATGATTCGTCCCAGAATCTGGGACGAATCCTGGATTCGTCCCAGATTCTGGGACGAATCCTGGATTCGTCCCAAAATCTGGGACGAATCCATGATTCGTCCCAGATTTATAAAACTTAATTATAATAATTATTATATTTTTGAGGAATTCTGGGACGAATTTAATATTCGTCGCAAATTTTGTAACAAATATTAAATTCGTTGCAGATTCGTCGCAGAATTCGCAACGAATATTTAAATTCGTTGCTGAATTTTGGGACGAAAAAGATTTTGTTGCTAAATTGCAACGAATGTATTTCGTTGCTAAATTCGTTCCTAATTTGCGACAAATATTTTTTTTGTCGCCAAATTTGTTGCAATTTTGGGACGAAAAATATTTGTCCCAAAATTTCGTCCCTAAATAACTGTTTTTTTGTAGTGCTTCCTTCCCGTCGTGACCGACCCCATCAACCTCCCTTAGGCTACTTCACTATGTTCAAAGATCACCTACTAGCCGGTTTGAGATTCCCCTTGCACCCCTTCATTACGGAGGTCTGCAGATATTTCCAAGTACCCCTTTCTCAGCTGGCCCCGAACTCTGTTCAGATTTTGTGTGGGACCGTAATTATCTTTTCCACATACCGCGTCCCTCTCGACCCCCGAGTTTTCCATTTCTTCTTCTACCTTAAAAAGCAGGAGCCGGACAATTTTTTCTTTCAAGTCCGGGCCAAGTCAACCTTTCTAGATAAGGTTCCATCCTCCAATAAGGGATGGAAGTCCCATTTCTTCTATGTGCGCTCAACCCCACCCCCGACCTGGCCGACCGAATGGGTAGAGGACCTGCCTACCCAACCTCCCATGCCCAAGAGCTACCGCTCGGAGCCAGTCTTCCAGCTAGCATTCTCCAAGATCGAGGGGTTACGCTTCCACGCTAGCAAGCTATTGAGCAAGGCTGTTTTATACATTTTTTGGCTGAGCCACACTCCCACAACTCTGCTCGGCACCTTTGGTAAGTTCTTTCTTCTCTTTCGAATTTTTAGCTCTAACTAAAGCTTTTTCTATGTTGCAGTTGAAATCATGATGAACGCCCTCCTCGCTGAAGAACTGGGTTAAGACGAGGCAGAACTAAACGCCCGGGCAGCAGAGGAGTTGGCAAAATGGGAGGTGGCCCTGGTGAACGTTGCTCCGACCCCTGAGCAGTCAGGGGATGCTGGAGATGATCTGGAAACCGAGCTACCGGCGGGGGACTCAGAGGCAGAGCCTCAAGTGGTGGATGTGGAGATAGAGGCACCAGCGATGGTTGCAGAACAACCAACCTCGGGGGGGGGGGGGGGCGGCAAGAAAACGTCTCCGAGTGACCATCTCCCCGGGCACATCTCAGGACCGGGCTCGGACCGAGGAGGCGCGCAGCGTGGCAGCTCCTCTTTCTGGTCGCGCTCACTCTCAAGCCTTGACTTCGGGCTCAGCGCCTTCCCGCTTGAGAGCCTCTACCTCAGGATCGGGACTGCCTCGCCCAGTGGCCTCAACTTCTAGCCAGGAGTCCTCTCGCTCAGCTGCCTCGATGGATCCCTCTGGGAAGACGCCGTGGCTGATCTCTTGGCTATGCAATCTTCCCCCCGACACCCGGTGGACGTGTAGCTCCCCTCAGCGACCAGTTTGACTCAGATTGTCGAACCTCAACCAATCAACTTACACGGTTGACTGGTCGCCAGCTGGGTTCAAGGTATGGCGATGATCCAGGAAAGGAGCCCACTGAGTCTGGCTAACAATTTCTTCATGGACGCCACTCAGGTACATTTCTTCTTTTCTTTGTTACTCACACTTCTATCTATAACGTTTACTCTCGTACAGTTTTGGGTCACCTGCCGAGCAATAGCTCAGTCTTTGGTCATCAACACTAGGGAACGCCGGGCGGGGGATCTGAGGATAAGGGAGCTGGAGAGCCAGCTGGCTGATTGCACTCTCCCCCCGGCGAGGAAGGCCTAGAGCTCCTCCGCTCTAGGATAACTGCCTTGAAGATGCAGTTAGTGGAGGCTGACGCCCGGTCGGAGGAAGAACATCAAGTATTAGCTGCTACCTCCCGGGAAATAGACCAGCTATCTAACCAGCTGGAAACTGCGGAGGCCCAAAAGAAGACTACTCTTACTCGTCAGGCCCGAGCCCGCTCCGACCTAGACAAGAAAACAGCTGAAGCCAAGGGCCTACGAGAACAACTGAAGGAGTCGACCGCCGCCCACAATCAGACTCAGCTAGCTCTGACAAACAAAGAAACGGAGTTGGCGGCCCAGGAGGAGGCTTTTAAGGCCTTGGAGGCTCGGCTGGGGGCCAAGGAAGCAGAAGTGACGGCTCGGGATGCGGAGATAGCTCGGCTGAAGGGCGAGCTGGAGGACTACAAGTCGGGAGAATCGGTTCGGATAAAAGAGTTTCGACTGACCTATGTTCGGTCAGAACCCTTCCTCCGACAGGTAGTCCGCCGCACAGCCAACATGATCAAGTATGACATAGAAGGCACCCTGCAGCAACTCAAGGATGCCGGCCACATCCCACCAAATCTGCCTCCAAATGCCGTGAAGCCGACCCTGATCCAGGCACTCATCCTCGATGATGCTCTTCCCCCCTTCACTTAATTTGTAATCTGTTTTCTTTTTTGATTCGATCAGTCAATTTTGTTCTCTTCTGACTTAGTCAGTTAATCCTGTAATGAATTTGGTAACCCTGGACTTTTGCTTAATGTTAGTTTTCCTTAGAATTTTCTTGCTCAAATGTGTCTCCGTTCAGTCGCTTCTAGCTCACTCAATCAAGCTATAACCTTGACTCGGGATCGATTGTATATGCTAACTGAGATTCTTTGCTCAGGATCGATCACTCGGTCAAGCTATAACCCTGACTCGGGATCGATTGTATATGCTAACTGAGATTCTTCACTCGTGATCTGTCACTCAGGGTCGGGTCAAGGCCCTTACTCGGGATCTGTCACTCGGGGTCGGGCCAGGGCCCTTACTCGGGATCTGTCACTCAGGGTCGGGCCAAGGCTCTTACTCGGGATCTGACCCTCAGGGCCAGGCCAAGGTCCTTACTTGGGATCTATCACTCGGGGTCGCTAGTACTTGGGCACATGCTTATTCATAACAATAGCACCCAGGAGTAAGGATATCGCTTGACCTATCCGACCGAGCGTGGACAGCCACGTTCGACCATCGCCTAGGTATGGGGGTGCGTGGGAGCATGCTAACTTATAACTCGCCTGAGCGAGAGTCTTGACACTGCCCGACTTACCCGACCGAGTGTAACGACCGGGAAAAGTTTCTTAATATTTTCTTTAAAATATTGATCATGTCTAGATAATTTTCCGAGGGACCTAGAGATAGTAGTACGAACCTTAGCCTAGAAATCCATGATTTTCTCATTTAAATTGAGAAACTAAGTACTAATGGGCCTTATATGGGCTTTCCAGTACCATGATTATCGGTAGATTTTAGGCAAAAATTTAATATAAATATAAATGGATTTTAATTAGGAATATTAGTAGGATGATGAGTGAGTTTTAGCATGTTTTTCCTATTTAAATTGAGAAGTTAAGTACTAATGGGCCTTATATGGCTCCAAAAATGGGTTTTAATTAGGTAGAATTTGCTATAAATATAGAAGAATTGTAATTAGGAATTTTAGCATGATTATGGGTGAATTTTAGGGAATTTTTGAAAATAAGGAAAAATAAAATAAAAAGAAAATAAAAATAAAGTACATGCATAAAAGATTGAACCTTGGACCTAGTCTACAACCATGCATGCATTAACCAATTTACCTAGCAAGGGAGTGCTATGAGAGAATGAAGTAGATATTGGTTAAGACTTAGGAAAATGAAGAGTCATCAAGAGAAGAGACACCATGACTCTTCACTTACCCTCCTTAATGTAGCATAAAAGCATAAGAGAAGGAGTTACATTTCTCCTCTCTTCTTCCATCAAGTCATTTGCTCTCCTCTTCTTCTTCCTCCCTCTCCTAGCCGAAACCCACAAGCCCCAATTCCCTTTGGAAAAGTTTCACAAGAAGGCTCCATCTTCAAGACCCAAGGTTCTTGTTCAAGGTTACAAGGGCTAGAGGTGGTCAAAAGGCAACAAGGTCTTCATCCTTCTCCCAAATCTAAGGTCTAAAACTAAGATAGTCTAAGGTAAGTCCCCCTCACCTGTGGTGTAATGGTTTTTCTTGATATGGTTATGATCTAAGCATGTTGTTTGAGATCCAAGTTGAAAAAAAATCCATGAAAGAGGACTTAGGGTTTCGGCTACCTCCAAGTTTCCATGGCTAGGATTAGTTTTAACTCTCTAATGATGGTTCTTATGACTCCTTATGATGTAAGTGATGTTAGGGTTGGTTCATATGAATTTTTACATGTTTAATAGTTTTATAAATTTCGGCCAAGAACCCTAACTCATGGTTGGACCTTGATCTAACCATTCAACATGTAAATTTTGGTTCCCCTATAACATGATGGATAGTAATTGAGTTTTATAAGAATTTTTCCATGAATTTTTAGAGACCTTTAGGTTTCGGCCAAGAGCAAATCTAGGGTTAAAGGATTAGGGTTAACTTTAACTATGGGATCAAATATTTTCTATAGCATTTTATGTTTGTATGGGATGTTATTTGTGACCTATATGAATTTTCCCATGGACCTAGGGTTCCTTAGGGTTTTCGGCCAAGGCCATAACCTAGGGTTTGGAGTGGGTTAAGACCACAAGAATGCATGTTTATAGGGTACTATGATGTATGTATATGCTTAAGTATGTTGGAAGAATTTTATGCTAATGAAAACCCTAGCTTATGGGTCATGAATTGTATGTTAGGTCACTTGTTATGATGATTCATAAATGGTTAGACCATGTGCCATGAACCTAAGGAAATGTATCATGTATGAAAGGATCTAGGCATGTTTTTCCATGTACCATGACCATGCATATTTTTATGAATTAAGATGCTAATTATGTAGGTATGCCATGAGATATGAATGATATGTATGTATGCCATGATTTATGAATGATATATATGCATGTCATGTTATGAATGAAAATGATGAATGAAGTTAAAGTTCATGCCTTCAAGGCATAATGATGATATGGAATGAAAATGATGAATGAAGATAAGATTCATGCCTATAAGGCATAATGATGATGTTAAGCATTAAGAATGAATGATTATGCTATGAATGTTTATGAATGAAGAAGCATGTGAAAGTATTTTATTTTATGAATGGGCTTGTACCGGACCTAAGTAAGGTCCACGGTTCTGGACTACCGATGAAGCTGTCCACGGTTCTGGACTACCGATGAAGCTGTCCACGGTTCAGGGACTACCGATGAAGCTGTCCTTACCCTAGTAGGTCGAGATTAGCTACCTCGTATTTATTTAGGGATGCACACATATGATGAATGAATGTGGTACAAGCCAGGGTCCCAATAAATGTTATGATTATGTTTAAGTATTTAAAAGTATGATTTTAAACTAAGCATCCTTATGATATATGCATTTGCCGCATGCATGCATCCATGTTATGCATTATGTTTATGAAAAGTATGTTTATGCAAAGTAAGTTTATGCGAAGTATGTTTATGCAAAGTATGATAATGCAGAGTATGTTCATGCTAAATTATGATGCCATGATTTCATTTATGTCCATGCTTATGCTCATGTTAAGTTATGATGTCATGATTTTTATTTATGTTCATGCTTATGTTCATGTTAAATTATGATGCCATGATTTCATTTATGTCCATGCTTATGCTCATGTTAAGTTATGATACCATGATTTTTATTTATGTTCATGCTAGATTTTGATGCCATGATGATATTTATTTATGTTCATGCTAGATTATGATGTCATGATGATATTTATTTATGTTCATGCTAGATTATGATGTCATGATGATACTATGTTTATGCTAAATTATGATGCCATGATTTTACTTATGTTCATGCCAGACTATGATGCCATGATGATATCTATGTTCATGCTAAATTCTGATGCCATGATTTTATTTATGTTTATGCTAAAACGATGATGCCATGATTGTGTAGATGTTCATGATAAGAAGTATGCTATGATATGTAGGATTGAAGTATTATGTTCATGTTTATACGACGTATGGATTTTGTGAGTAGGAAAAGGGTTTTACTAAGCCTCCGTGCTTATAGTCTTATTTTCTTATACCGCAGATCAAGCAAGAGATTTCTAAGGGAAGCAGCAGGAGAGGTAAGAACATGGGTGTGTAGTAGTGACATGGCCAAGAAACCCTTTCATTTCACTTATTGCATGTTTTATGATCTGACAATGCTTACTTTGGGTTATGCTCGACTTATGATAGTTATGCCTAAGAAACAACCTACTATTCATGAAGTTATGGATAAACTACTTGCTACCTGAAATGCTTATGAATAAGTCATGGATAGTTGATATCATGATGCTATGCATGCTGATAATATGTTACCTGAAATGCTTATGAATAAGTTATGGAAAGTTGATATCATGATGCTAGGTATGCTGGTAATATGTTAAGCATAATGTCACCATGTCCATGAATGATAACCCAGACATGTGTATATGATTTTAGTACTAGTTATTCCGCTGCATTAAGATGTTACATATGCACATGTATGTTTAGCGTAACGCCCACTTATAACTTGCAAGAGCAAGAGTCTGGACATCACCTGACTTACCTGACCAAGCGTGGATAGCCACGCCCAGCCGGCACCGAGGTCGGCCGGTGTGTGGGAGCATGCCCACTTATAACTTGCAAGAGCAAGAGTCTGGACAGTGCCTGGCTTACCCGACCGAGCATGGACAGTCACGCCTGACCGACACAGAGGTCAGCGGGTGCGTGGGAGCATGCCCACTTATAACTTGCAAGAGCAAGAGTCTGGGCACCGCTTGGCTTACCCGACCTAGCGTGGACAGCCACGCCCGACCGGCACCGAGTTCGGCGGGTGCGTGGGAGCATGCCCACTTATAACTTGCAAGAGTAAGAGTCTGGACACCGCCTGGCTTACCCTTCCGGGCGTGGACAGCCACGCCCGACCGACACCGAGGTCGGTGGGTGCGTGGGAGCATGCCCACTTATAACTTGCTAGAGTAAGAGTCTGGACACCGCCTGGCTTCCCCGACCGAGCGTGGACAGCCACGCCCGACCGACACCGAGGTCGGCGGGTGCGTGGGAGTATGCCCACTTATAACTTGCAAGAGCAAGAGTTTGGACACTGCTTGGCTTACCCGACCGAGCATAGACAGCCACACCCGACCGGCACCGAGGTCGGCGGGTGCGTGGGAGCATACCCACTTATAACTTGCAAGAGTAAGAGTCTAGACACCGCCTAGCTTACCCGACCGAGCGTGGACAGCCACGCCCGATCGACACCAAGGTCGGCGGGTGCGTGGGAGCATGCTCACTTATTACTTGCAAGAGCAAGAGTCTGGGTTCAGAGCTTTGGACGTCATGAGTGTCATTATCATATTTATGTCATACAATTACAAGGATCACTCAAACTTTATTCATGATACAATTTCAAATGTGTTGCACTCCAAGGCCTCCCCAGCTTTTTTCCTTTGGGCATCTTGCAAGTAGTATGCTTCTGACCCCAACTTCTCGATCACCAGGAAGGGCCCCCCCATTGGGGATCCAGTTTGTCCACTTCTCCAACTGACTTGACTCTCCTCCATACATGGTCGCCGACCTGGAAACTCCGAGGTATGACCCGCTGATTGTATCTTCGCTGCATTCTTTGTCGGTAAGCCGTCATGCGGACCGTTGCCCAATCTCGGATTCCCTCGATCAGGTCCAACTCCAGGAGCCTCTTCTCTGCATTGTCTTTTCCATATAGGTGCCTTCTGTCTGACTCACATCCCACCTCCATCGGAACTACTACTTCACTTCCATACACTAGCTGGAAGGGGGTACAACCTGAGCCTTCTTTAGTGGTAGTTCGGAGAGCCCACAAGACGCTAGGTAGCTCGTCCACCCAGGTACCACCCACATGATCCAACTTAGTTTTGAGACCTTTCAGGATTTCTCGGTTGGCTACCTTTGCCTGACCGTTGCTTTGAGGATAAGTCACTGAGGTGAATGCTTGCTTAATTCCATAGGCTGTGCACCACTCTTGAATCTTCCGGCCCTGGAACTGCCGACCGTTGTCTGAAACTAACTTATGAGGTATCCCATAACGATATAAGATGTTTTGCCATAAAATTTGATGACGGTCTGCTCGGTAATCCGAGCCAGAGCCTCCGCTTCGATCCACTTTGAGAAGTAGTCCACAGCAACCAGCAAGAATATCTTCTGGGCGACCGCGAGGGGGAAAGACCCCACTATATCCATGCCCCACTGGTCAAAAGGGCATGACACAGTGGACGCCTTCTAAGTCTCGACTGACCTATGGGATAGCCTCTGATGCTTCTGACAGGAAAGACAAGAGGTGACCATCTGATCAACATCCTTTTGAAGTGTTGGCCAAAAATATCCTACTAGCAAGACCTTCCGAGCCATAGACCGACCTCCTGAGCGGCTTCCACAAGACCCCAAGTGTATCTCTCTTAATACATAATCTGCATCTTCTTCCCCTAAGCATTTTAGTAGCGGCCGAGAGAAGGCTTGTTTGTATAAGGTGTCTCCCACTAGAGTGAATCAGACATCCCTCTTTTTTAATAAATGAGCCTGCTTAGGATGAGTTGGGAGAGTCCCATCTTGCAAATAAGATATGAGTGGAACCCTCCAGTCACCTTCTACTTCCATTTCTGCTTCTCTCTCGACCTGAGCCACGAGCATGACCTGAGGTGAGGGCTGAGTGAAGACCCACGGAGTAATAGTGCTGGCTAGCTTAGCCAGCTCATCAGCTTTGAGATTATCCCCTCGGGGGATCTGGAGTATCCGAACCTCTTGAAATTCGGCCTTTAACCGCTCATAAGCATCGACATAGGTCTGTAACCATTCATCATTCACCTCAAACTATCCGGCTAGCTGCCGAGTCACTAGTTGAGAATCTGAGTGAAGCAAGACCTGAGCAGCACCCACGTGTCTAGCAGCCTGTAGCCCGGCCAAAAGAGCTTCGTATTCCGCTTGGTTATTTGTAGCCCGATATTCCAATCGTACGACCAAGTGGAGATGATCTCCTTTCAGAGAGATTATCAAAATACCGACGCCACTCTCTGCCTGAGTGGCCGAGCCATCCACATATACCTTCCATGTCTTTTCTTCCTCCTCCGTGTGAAGCTCACTGAAGAAATCAGCTAACGCTTGAGCCTTGATAGCGGTCTGGGGCAAGTATTGAATATCATATTCGCTCAGCTCTGTAGTCCATTTAATCATCCGACCCGAGGTTTTTGGATTAACCAACACCTTCCCAAGGGTACTGTTAGTCAACACCTGGATGGGATGAGCTAGGAAGTAGGGGCGCAAACGCCGAGCCATCAACACAAGTACATAGGCTAATTTCTCGAGTGTATTATATCTACACTGGGCTTCCTTCAGCAAGTGCCCGAAAAAATAAATGGATTGTTGTTCAACATCCTTCTGTTTTACATGCACTACACTCACAGCTCCCTCTGTAGCTGACAGATACACATACAACACCTCTCCCTCCTCAGGTTTAGCTAAAATCGACAGGCTGACCAGGTAAGACTTTAATTCTTCAAAAGCTTGGTCACACTCAGCATCCCATTGAAGCCTGGTAGCCTTGCATAGGATCTTGAAGAAGGGTAGACTCCGATTGGCTAACCGAGAGATGAAACGGGAAAGAGCTGTGATCCTCCCGGTCAGCCGGTGCGCTTCCTTCAGGTTCCTGGGTGGCGGCATGTATAGCAGGGCCTTCACCTTGTTGGGATTAGCTTCTATGCCTCGCTCAGTCAGGATGTAACCCAGGAATTTCTCGCTTTTAGCCCCAAACAGACATTTGGCTGGATTTAGTTTAAGACCATATCTTCTTAGAGTACAACAAGTCTCCACCACGTCTGCTATCAGGTCTGTCGCCATGAGGGATTTGATGAGGATATCATCTACATATACTTCAATGTTTCTCCCCAGCTGCTCCTTGAACACTTTGTTTATCAACCTTTGGTATGTGGCTCCTGCATTCTTGAGTCCGAAAGGCATGACTGTGTAACAATAGATTCCCTTGGAGGTGATGAAACTGACCTTCTCTTGATCACTGGGAGATAGTGGCACTTGGTGATACCCTTGGTACGCATCTAACATGCAGATCAGCTCACTCCCTGCAGTGGAATCTACCATCTGATCAATCCGGGGAAGCGAGTAACAATCATTGGGGCAGGCTTTGTTAAGGTCTCTGAAATCTACACAGACCCTCCATTTGTTCTTTGGCTTAGACACCAGCACCACATTTGCTAGTTAGGTCAGGAACTACACCTCCCGGATATGTCCCGTCTCCAAGAGTCTCTCTATTATTTTGTTTTGATCGGGGTTGAAGTCCCTCTTCCTCTGTTTCACTGGCCTTGCGTTGGGATAAACTTGCAATTTATGCTTCATGACCTCCGGTCTGACGCCTTTCAGATCTTTGGCTGACCAGGCAAACACATCCTGATTCTTGGTCAAGCATTTTATCAACTGCTGCTTAAGGTCGGGCTGCAGCTTGGGGGCTATCTTCACCTTCGTCTCTTCTCAGTCTGGCAGAAGCTGGATCTCCTCCTTTTGTTTTCGTAATTTAGCCCAGGGAGAGGGCTGCACCAACTAGCTGGGGGGGGGGGGGGGGGCTCAGAAGGCCTTCCGTACCTCCATCCGGATGTCGTCGACATAGCATCGACACGCTACCTTCTGATTGCCCCTGACTTCTCCCACTTGATCACCAATTGGGAACTTCACCTTTAGGTAGAAGGTAGATGCTACCACTCTGAACTCAATAAGCGCAGGTCTGCCCAGGATGACGTTGTAAGCAGAGGGCGCATCCACTATCAAAAAGGTTGACCATCGGGTCCTTCTTAAGGGCTCTTCCCCAAGCGAAATGACCAAATTGATTTGGCCTATTGGCTGGACTTCATTTCCCGTGAACCCAAAGAGGGGCGTGACTACGGGCTGCAGCTCACTGGCTTCGATTTGCAATTGCTCAAATGCATTCTTGTACAAAATATTTATTGAACTTCCAGTATCCACAATGGTTTGGTGGACCTGGTAGTTCGCTATGACCGCTGTGATGGCCAGTGCATCATCGTGCGGGACTTCCACTCCTTGTAGGTCCTGAGGGCCAAAGCTGATCTGTGGTCCTCTGGCCTGGGCAGAATTGCTCCCCACTTGGTGGATCTCCAAGCACCTCACCTGGGACTTCCGGGCTCGGTTGGAGTCTCCATAAGTAGGGTCACCCGAGATGACGTTGATCGATCCATGCACTGCGTTCTGTTGATTGGCCTGCTCTTCATTTGCTTCTCCTTGCCCGGGAGAGCTGGGGGTCGGGAACAGTTACCGCACCGCGGGGGTAGCCACTTGGGCGTTAGTGTCTTGTCTGTTTGGCTGAGCCCTTCCTCGACCTCGAGCTCCTCCCTGATGAGCTCCTCGGGGAGTTCCCGTTCGAGGCGAGCTTGCCCCCGCCCAGCCTCCCAACAATCCTGGGTGTCGTGCGTGTGTCTATGATGAAAAGAACAATAGGGCTGTCATCTGTTGGGGAGGCATCCCTAGGCCACTTGCCGAACCACACCTCGCTCAACTCCAGGTCTATGCCCTGTGACTCGGGGACTTCGGAGAGATCCCCCAGGAGGCGTTGCTCTCTGGCTGTGAGGAGCCACGGGCGAGGGCCCAACCTCCCGTCATCGAGCAGCCTGTGCTTCCACTACATCCACATACTTGGAGGCTTTGCCTAAGAGGCTCTCAAAATCATTTAGGGGGTTGCGAATCAGGGATCTGAAGAGCTCTCCCTCTTGTAGGCCTTGGGCAAAAGCACTGATCAACACCTCCGAGGTAGCAGTGGGCACATCCAATGCAACCTGGTTAAATCTTTTAATATAAGCCCGCAGGGACTCCATGGGACTCTGCTTCAGGGCGAAGAGATTGAGACTTGTTTTGTGGTGTCTCTTGCTGCTTGCAAAATGCTGAAGGAAAAGTCTTCTGAAATCAGCTCAAACCAGCGCTGAGCGGGCCATGCCAGGGTGGTCAGGAACTCTCGGCACTTGATATCATCTGTGTACTGATGCAACAACACTGCATTCTCAAACTTCATCAATTGTTCCTTTGGATCTGTGGCCCCTCCATATTCTGGGATGGACAGGAGCCGAAAATGCTTGGGGACAGGTTCCTGCAGGACTTGACTAGAGAAAGGGAACTTAGTGCGCTCAGCCGGGGCCTGACTAACTGGGGCCTTCCCTTTGTTAATTCTGGCTTGGCTGGAAGAAGCTTCCTGCGGGTCAGACTATCCGACATCATCTGCAGAGCCAAAGAATGCTCGGGGAAAGTGGGGGCTATCACCCGGGCGAACTCCGCCTTCTGTGCCAGCGCGAGCAGCTAGCTCGGAGGGACCTTCCTGAGTCGGGCGACCTGCAGTCATCTGGTCGGCTGCCAGCTTTTGAGCTTTGGCGGCTATCAGCAAATCCATGTCTTCTGTTGGAACGAAGAAAACGATAGAGGGGGGATGAATATCGTTAAAAACTTTTCGGATTAAGATAGAGTAGATATGCAGCGGAAAGAAATTAAATGCACAAGAACACAAGTCTATTTTTTACTTAGTTCGGAGTCGCGGTCGGCTCCTAATCCAAGGCCCACGGTCCTTGACCGTTTACTATGGGTAATACTATAATCGCGCAAAAAGATTTACAAGTTAAGTACAAGAGTATTTCATGAAATTGAAATTGCTACACTTTTCATTACCGACGCCCGATGTTGATCGAATTTCGGAGCAGAGGGACATCGTCGGTGCTGGGATCTCGAAGTTGGAGTTTGCCAGGGCGTAGCGCTTGAACGAAAAGCTTTGGAGCGTTGAGAAAAAGTGATGTTGAAGCCTTGGGGTCGAGCCCCTTTTATAGTGCTCACACGGGCGCCTGTGATGTTGGGGGCGCCTGACACGTGCCCTTCGATCCGTGAATCCTTATCCGCGGGCTCGGTCAGCGCTTATCCTCCCCTACTTGGGCGCCTGAGCTGATGGGGGCGCCCGTGACCCAACGGGCGCCTGATCCGGCTTGGTCCAGAGGCTTCGTAGCTATGTTTTTGGGTTTGCCTTCACTCTTGGGCGCCCGTATCCATACGGGCGCCTGTCTCCATTCGGGCGCCTGTCTCCATTCGGGCGCCTAGGCCCAGTGAAGTACCTCACTTGCAGACGACCAATCCTTCGACCCTGCATTTTAGGTTAGTCCCAAAAAACATAACAAGTATTAATTACAGTCGTAGCTGTCATGGTTCTGACTTCGGGTCTCCCAAATGAAATCCTAGGTCGAACTGACGCCTACCGTTCCCTCGACGGGGAGCGCGTCCTCACCTACTCCCCTTAGGAGAGTTTACCTTTTGCCAACCGGCTCCTCCGGTTGGACTTTTGCCCAATCCACCTGACCAGGTATTCGTGCCCAACTTCCGGTCAGGTCATCTTGCCCAACTTCCGGTCAGGTCTTCGGTGCCTAGCCCCTTGCCAGGACTTCTTGCCTAGTGCTCGACTAGGACTTCTTTGCCCGACTTCCGGTCAGGTCTTCTTACCTAGTCCTTGACCAGGACTTCTTTGCCCAGCCCTTTGCCAGGACTTCTTGCCTAGTGTACCTAGGACTTCTTCCTGCACACTTAGTGAACAAGTTAGATCACAATAACATCTTAACTTCTGAACCCTTTGCCATTATCAAAATCAAGGTTTGACTTAGGTGCTGCCTGCACCAACAATGTCCCCCTTTTTGATTTATGGCAACACGATTCAAAAAGTTAAGTTAATGAAGTAAGTAAATAAACAAGTACATAATTTCCTCCCCCTGGAAGAAATTCTCCCCCTGAGTTTTTCAAGAATACGTGGGGTTTTTGAAAATATTTCTAAGTCCTTGTCTATCATAAAATGAAAAGATTTTTCAGGTTTTCAACACATAGAAAAATTTTTCAAAAGGGATTTTCAAAAAAAAAAATTCCAAAAAGCACTTAGAAAATTTTCCAAAATAATTTTGAAGTTTTTAACACTTAGAAAATTTTCCAAAATAACACTTAAAAAATTTTCCAAAATAATTTTGAAGTTTTTAACACTTAGAAAATTTTCCAAAATAATTTTGAAGTTCTTAACACTTAGAAAAAATTTTCAAAATAATTTTGAAGTTCTTAGCACTTAGAAAATTTTCCCAAATAATTTTGAAGTTCTTAGCACTTAGAAAATTTTTCCAAAATAATTTTGAAATTTTTAACATTTAGAAAATTTTCCAAAATAATTTTGAAGTTCTTAACACTTAGAAAAATTTTTCAAAATAATTTTGAAGCTCTTAGCACTTAGAAAATTTTCCCAAATAATTTTGAAGTTCTTAGCACTTAGAAAAATTTTCCAAAATAATTTTGAAGTTCTTAGTGTTGGTGACGAGATGGCTAGAGAGGGGGGGGGGTGAATATATCCAATTGCTTTTCCTTTGAAGAGTTAGCAATTTCTGCACTTGTAGATGTAAGTAGCACAGCGGAAGTATGGAAAACAAGATGTGCAGAAACTAAAATCGAAAACTAACTAGCAAGATTAGAAAGATCGCTAACAAGGAGATTTTACAAGGTTCGGGGATAACTTGCCCCTACTCCTTGGCGTGCCCTTAAGGTGGGCGATCCCTTGATCGTCGACAGATCAAGCCCCGGTTAACACCGGATAATTCAGCAACCTCCTTCTCGGTGGAGAAACCTCTCCACAGTGTGTTCCAAACAAGTATATAGATTAAGCACAAGGAAACAACAAGAAGGATCTTACTCAAACCCCTAGCAAGGACAAGAACATAACAAGCTTCCCTGAGCTCCACCCAGTGGCGATCTCACGCAAGAACCCTCTTCGTGTCTTCCCACCGTCGGACTCCAAGCTCCTTGTTCCCTCCTTCAAGGCTCAAGTAAAGGATGATTGCTTTTCGATCGCTTGCTCAGAATGATGGAAACCTCAAGAACAACAAGCTTGATGTGGAGAACACAAAGCGCAGGAACTCAAGAGCACAAGCTGAAGAACTGTTGAACACTTCTTTTTTTTTCCAGCTTCTCGTTCCTTTTTGTTTCTCCGCTAAGCAACAAGTGACCTCATCTCCAGCAGCCTCCAGCTGCCACACTGCCAACGCCAGCTACACTGAACCCTAACTGAACTTCCTGAGCTCCCTCAGCCAAGCCTCAGTCAGCGGCTTCAGTCCTGCAGCTCCAGCCATTGCAACCTGTGTGGAGAAAGGGACAACCCTGCTCTAAGGAAAGCCCTCTTTGACTTCTCCTTGAGTGTTTGAATCCTCCCCTGTCACCTGCAACTTAATCAGACTGTTAGAGCAGCAAATCACGCAGTAAATCAAATATCAGAGGTAAGTGGCAGCAGATATCAGATGTTCAGACGCGATCAGAGCGTCTGACAGTGCAATTTGAATTAAAGTGATCGGTCACCTGACCGATCAGAGAGCCTCCTGATCGGTCACCAGACCGATCAGGCTGTTCTAGACCGATCAGGCTGGTTCCAGACCGATCAGGCTACGTCCTGATCGATCCCCAACGCTCAATCAGAAATCACGATTTCTTTGAGATCTCCCAGACCGATCACCAGACCGATCCCAGGTCATGGATCGTTCACCGGACCGATCCACCCTTATATCGGGCGATTTCTGAGTTTCACAGGCCAAGCCTTCTGATCGGTCACCGGACCGATCAGGGTGTCACCTGATCGGTCAGCAGTCCGATCAGGACATCACCAGGTCGATCAGGAACCGTCCTGATCGATCTTAGGGAGGAGCCCGCGAAGCTGAATCGTTCACCAGAACGATCTGCACAGTGATCCTGATCGGTCATCAGACCGATCAGGAGCAGTTCAGCAAGGGAACTCAACCTCACTGCTCGCTCCCTGATCGGTCACCAGACCGATCAGGAGCCAGTCAATGGGTGAAACGTATACTCCCTGATCGGTCACCAGATCGATCAGGAGCAGCACAGTAGGTTCCGAACCTCACTGTGTGCTCCCTGATCAGTCACCCGACCGATCAGTCATCGCTGGATCGGTCACCAGATCGATCCACGAAGGAGCAGCGTGCCAGAATCCCTGATCGATCACCAGACCGATCCAGAGACTCAAACTTAGCCTTCCAAGCTAAGTTTCCATCCACCTTAGCCCTCCAAGCTAAGAATTTTCCATCTAACTCTCCAAGTTGGGAATTTGCACCTAACCCTCCAAGTTAGGACTTTTCACCTAGCCCTCCAAGCTAGGACTTTTCACCTAGCCCTCCAAGCTAGGACTTTTCACCCAACCCTTCCGAGTTAGAACATCATCCAACCTAGCCCTCCAAGCCAGACACCTGACCCTCCAAGCCAGGACTTTTTCACCTAATTCTCCAGTATGGGAATTTGCACCTAACCCTCCAAGTTAGGGCTTTTCACCTAGCCCTCCAAGCTAGGACTTTTCACCCAACCCTTCCGAATCAGGACTTTTCCAACACCTAGCCCTCCAAGCTAGGATTTTTCACACCTAACCCTCCAGGTTAGGATTTTTCCAACACCTAGCCCTCCAGGCTAGAATTCTCCATATCATGCCTAATCCTCGATCAGGACTTAATCATAATCATCATAATCATCAACCTAAACTAAAATCGTTGTCAACACCAAAACAACAATCAGGGCCAGACTGCATCAACACTTAGCACTTAGAAAAATTTTCCAAAATAATTTTGAAGTTTTTAACACTTAGAAAAAATTTTCCAAAATAATTTTGAAGTTCTTAACAATTAGAAAATTTTCCAAAATAGTTTTTTGAATTAAGTTACTTTTTGAAAAAGGAGATAAAAGTTTTTGAAAAATAAAAATTTAATTTGAAAAAATTAGATTTTAAAACCTTCTTTTCTCTCCTTTCCAATCTCTCCTCCTTTGCCATATATCAAAAAAATATAGCAAAAAAAATTGAGTAAGGAAAGTAAAAATGCTGTATTGAACCAACTCTAATGATTCAGGCAAGAAAAAGGCCCAACGCACTTAAGCTAGACTTGTCAAATCGAGGGTCAAAAGGTTTCATTTTTGATGAAAAAATACTTGTAAGTGAAAGATCCTACTGAATTGAATTTGATCTATGAATCTCACTAACAAAACTTCTTTCCTTTGCAAAGTACTTAGTATAATTTTTGAAAAGCATATCATTTTTGACAAAACACTTTTAAAAATCTTTTTTTTTTGAAAAGGATTAGAAAATAATTAAGTATTTAAATTGAACCCAAAAAAAATTATACTTTGAAAAGTATTGTGCACTTGGAAAGTTTTTAGAAAAAATATTTTGAACTTAATATTGCAAAAAAAACTTTATTTAGAAAAGGACTTTCACCAAAAGAAAATTATGCACTTTTAAAAATAATTTCACTTAGCCAAATATAGTGCACTTAAAAAAAATTATGCAAAGCCTTGCATTTTGAAAGATATTTTACACTTCAACCATCAGTACTTTGAAAAAAATTGGATGCAATGGTTCTTTGAAAAATCTTGTACTTAACAAAAAAATCGTACTCAGTACTAAAAATAACACTTTGTACTTTGAAACATATTTTCTACTTAACAAATATCGGCACTTTGAGAAATATTTGTACTTTGAGAAATATTTGTGCTTTGAAAAATATTTATACTTTGAAAGCTATTATCCATTTTTGACAAATATAAGTACTTTTGAAAAGATATTATGCATTTTTGAAAAAGTATAAGTGCTTTTGAAAGATATTATTTTGAAAACATAATATTTTACTTTACTTGGTTTCTTTTCCAGTCTGACACAATCCTAGGAAACCTTGTTAACTACAAGGACATTTTCCTAAGTGTCCAGGAAATTCTTCAAATCTACTTATGTATTATTTCAAAAAGTATTGAAAAATAGAAGAAATTTGAAAGTGAAAAGAAATGATAGTATATATATATATTTAAAAAAACTTATGTTTTTAAAGGGATTTTAACAATACAGTGCATGCAAATATATTACTTTGAAATGTTTAATAATTCTTTTAATTTGACCTCCCCCTAAACCTGACACAGTCCTTGGAAGTTTGTTGACTAGAAGTACTCGTCCTTTGAGTCTTTAGGATTTGGTTTAGACCAAAAAGAATTATCTAATAATTTCAAAAACAAATTGCTAGAAATATTTTTGAAAAATAATAGTCATAAAGTTTTCTTTTTAGACTCCCCCTAAATTTGACACATCCTAGGAGTCCTTGTAGATCATGAAGAAGACTTCCTCTGTGTCTTTAGGGTTTATCAAAATTTAAAAGAATAATTTTGAACAACCTTCTGAGTATGATAACTTTCAAGGAGATAAAATTTTGAAGACACAACTTGGAATGATATCACAGTTTAAAAAAATATTTTGAAATGATGATAATTTTTCAAAGAGATAGTAATATACGAAGGTTTTTGAATCAATTTTGAAAACCTTATTTTGAGATGATAATAAGTTTTAGAGCATAAGGTTTTTGAAAAATCTAAATTTTTCGAAAACTATTAAAAAAACTCCCCTTGTATCCGACACGTCTGACTTTATCTAAGTGTCTTAAGGGACTTCAGTTTTGACCAGGTTTTTGAAAGATCGATGTAGGCGTGCAGAGGGGGGGGGTGAATGCACTTTCTTTGATCGCTTTGATCTCTACAAAGATGTTAGCGCAGCGGAAATAATATGCAAACGAAATAACAATGCGAACAACCTGATTTTAGTTGGTATCCACCCCGGTCGGGTGACTAATCCAACAATCCGTCGGTGGATCAAACCCCGAATAATCTCCGGCTAGAACTCGTCGCTCCTTGTGGGAGGGGAAACCTCGACACAACACCAAGGACACTTCCTGAGTATACAAGACTACTACCTTGCCTTAGCCAAGCAAGATTCGTCAAAAAAAGATAGTAGGAAACGAGCCCCCTTAAATAGGGCTCGAATCTGAAACAGCCGCTACCAGTCGACTGCCCCGAGGACAGTCGACTGGGCCCACTCAGATCCGACCGTTACAACACAACGTTCGAATCTTCCAGCCTGTTCCAGCCTAGACCAGTCGACTGCCCCTGGGCCAGTCGACTGGTACACACTTAAGCCTAGGGTTTTACTCCCGAGTACAAATCTCTCTTGCACTCAGAACCCTCCCGGCTTAACCCCTGAGTATAAGCACTCATACTCAGCCCCTCTCAACCTGGTTGACTTTTTTACCAGCAGTCTTGACTGTTGCCTTCACGCCCTCTTCATCTTTGGCCCTTGTCCCTCGGATGCGCACGCAAGCCTCCAGCTTGCCTCCATGCCACCCTTCACGTACGCCTCGAAGTCCGCGCCCCTCGGCTCATCATCTCTGCTATCAATGGTCCCTCGGACGCGCACGTAAGCCTCCATCTTACTTCCATGCCATCCTTCTCCTGAAGACATCAACCAAGTCCATGTGTACCTGTACACCTGCACACTCATGTACACATATGAGAATAACACAAATCCTAACTTAACCATATTGCCCACACATCAAAATACCATGATCCTCCAGATCATCTCAGGGTCGATTGCCCCAGCAATCTCCCCCTTTTTGATGTGTGGCAAAATGTTAAGTTAGTTAAATATATAGCAATAGCAATAGCAAAAGCAATTGAAATCAAAGCATAACATACAAGAGGCAACCTCCCCCTTAACCTATGCTTTCTCCCAAATCTCAATTCTTATTGCTAATCTCACGTTAAGTTTTCCCAACCTAACTCTGATGCACAACCAAGCCTAAGTTAAGTTTCAACCCAAACCTAACTTAAACACTCAAATTCTCCCCCTTTGACACCATCAAAATGATTGCCCAAGCAACCCATACCCTTGGTGCCAAATACAGCTTAACTCTAACTCTGAAATTCCCTCAGAAATCACAAAACTCATTCTGTCCACTCTACCAGTCGACTGCCCCCAGGGCAGTCGACTGATACGACAGATTTCAGAATTTCAGACGAAATTCAGAAATGAATAAAAAATTCTAGAAAATCTGGAAAAATGTGAAACTTTGCAAGCATAGTTGTTAAGGTATTCCCTACCCTAGAAAATTTTGGTTCAAGAAAAACACCAACCGTGCTTGACTTTTGGTACAAATTCAAAAGTTATCAAATTGTGTAGACTTTGTATCAAGAATGTCCTCTAATCATGATATCCTATAGGTTGCACTTTCTACCAACATCATTTGATATTTAAAATTATATAGATGCATCCATTTTGACAAGAACTCCCCCTCTTTTCCTTTTGATATCTAAGTGATCATCCCTTTTTACCATGATAACCAAGTCATAGTAAATAGCAATCAAAATAAAATTTCAAGCATATCATGAATATTCATATATGATGATATAAAAGAATTACGCATTAACATTTAGAGATATTTAAGCAATATTTAAAGAGTCAAGATAAACACCAAATAGAAGCTAATGAGATAAGTCATATCCATAGGCTTACATAACAAGGCAACCCATAAATTGTTCATGCATCAACCATGGCCGTGACAGATGACCTAACATAATGTCTAGGGCCAACCCATAAGGCCCGGAAAAACATTCAAACACAGACATCAAAATATAGAGCGTTTGAGAGATATAGAAAAATATCAAGAATAAAGCACTCTCAACACTAAAACCCAGCAACTACATCATCAAATCAGAAATACATGTGGTCATCACCATCTGGAGGAGGAGGAGGAGGTGCCTGATAAGCTAAGTCCCACCGCTGCATCATCGCGAACATATTGTCTTGGCGACTGATAATCCCATCAACTTTTTCTTCAAGCCGCTGCTCCGTCTGCCAAAGGTGATGTACATCCTCCCTAGTGGTATGCACATCCTCCTAGAGCTGATGGACATCTGCACGGAGCCCACGAACATCCTCACGATACTGAGTAAACTCTGCGCGGGTGACCAGCTCTGTGGGCTCCTCCTCTGCATCAGCTGCCTCTGGGCGCTCCCTCCAAGCAAAAGCTCCCTGTCTAGCCTCAATGCCTGCCAAGGATAATTGGCGGGTGCCAATCTGATCGTAATCCTTTGACAGGTGCCTGACTTGACCAACAGTTACTCGAATACCAAAACGGAGCTGAAAGAACTCAGTCAACATATGGCAAAAAAGCATGTATATCTTCCCATTCACACTTTGGGAAAGGTGACAGATGGATGCAAACACATGTAATGACACATCTATATCCAACCGCCACTCAAGAGCATACATCATCACCAAGTGAGGCAACCGGATCCTCGCCCTCCCCTTAGTGACAATGGGTAGGAGACACTCTACCACAATCTTGTACAGAACATGGCTGGACGGACTCATGGGTTTTGCATCGAAAGTACGCTCACTTTCATGTCTATGCCTCCTGAAGTAGTGGACATGAATTTGTTCAATAGTTACACCTGGGAATTCAAGTGGTTCAACAACGTTTGGAAAGTAGGTATTGGGATTGTTCGAGGCCCGACATTCTAGAAAACTGGCTAAAATCATGGGTGTGAAAGGAATGGTGACACCCTGTACCCTTGACTCATAAACTCTATTGTCTTGGTCAAGACAAGTTAAGTTTGCAAAGAATTCCTTGCACAGATCAAGATTAACATCATGTTGACAATAGACAAGTTGCTCTATGTCGAAATGAGTAATCATCTCAATAATACGAGGTGTCTTATCTTCAAAGTATGCTTTATTGAGATACCGACAGGGTAATTGGACAAATTCATTTTCCTCGAATCTCTTTTTGCATTCTAAACTTCTAAACCTAGACTCTCCTGGGCCTTGTGAACTTGGTCAGGATGATCCTTCACCCCTTGACCTTTTAGACATAACCCTAATGAACCAAGAATGCATGCACACTAAGAACCCCCCCCCCCCCCCCCCCCCCCAAAAGAGAAAATATCAAGGAAAACATACACAAGACAATACATTAGTATCAATGCAAAGCCTAAATGGAGAAATGAACCTTAAATATCATACCTTTTTGCCCTTTGTATTGTGAGATTTGGAAATCACGTGGGTTGACTTGAAGAGGGGTTTTCTACTAACCCTAGAAGTAGATCGGAGTTTAGAGGAGACCTTAGGGAAGATTTTAAGGCTTGAGAGGAGTTTAGGACGCAAGGGGAGTCGAGAGGAGGAGAAAATCGCCGGGAGAAGTGAACCAAAACCCTAGATTTACTTTCCCGGCGCGCCCTCTCTTTTTATACAGCCCGCGAACCAGTCGACTGCCCCTGGGGCAGTTGACTGGGCAACAATGTAATTACATTCTGTGAGGTTTGCCAGTCGACTGGCTTCAAGCCAGTCGACTGGTATCTGATGCTTTGAATTTTAGTTTCTCAGCCCAAATTTCAGAAATGTCTAACTAATTCCACAAATTCCCAAAAATTCTGAAATCTCACAGGGATATTTATGGATCCTATATTTACTTGGGAAAAATATAATTTTAGTCAATGTCATCACAAATCCCATGTTTGATACAAACTCCGAGTTTCTCTAACAAATATCATAAAACTTGTTTCCAAAAGTTCTAGTTTGAACCTCACCTTGATGCTACTTCTCATGATCATCCATAGTCCATTCATAGCATCAAGTTATATGGTGTTTAGTCATTAAAATCAGTTTATCTCAATTAACCTCCTAATTTCATCTTTTTCTTTATAATCCTCCCTTAAGTGTGCCAACTCTCTAAGATTAAGGCTACTCTTAGCCTTTTAAGCATCTTAGCACATCTTATAGTTCTTTTCAATCTCCTAGAAGTAACCCACCTGAGATCCATTGACCATGGAACTCGTCTTGACTCCTAGAGCTTTTCCTTGAGCTTCTATTCCTAGTTGCCTCCCGAGGTAACTCTTCTACAAAGGCAAGACCACACCGGTGCTCCTCCGGGGCTTCTTGACCCTCTACCCTTACTTTCTTAATTCGATAGACCTTTTCTTTGGTCAATTTCTTTTCTTTCCCTTTAAATGGCTTTTCCTTGCCATTGTTGACACTTTCTCTACCATAGTTATAGGGCATCCTTGAGTATGATCCTTTATCAACATTAGCCCTCCTAGAATGGTCTCCTAGACCTGGCCTACCATTTCTAAGAGATTGATCATTTTGTATTCCTCTTGATTCCTTGGATCTCCTAATGAGTCTATCTAGGTTCTTCTCCAATTTATCAAGTTTGGCTTTTAGAACTTGATTTTTCTTTTCCAAACTTCTAACCTTAGGACCACTAGATCTAATTTGATCATTTCTAGGATTTCCTATTTTTCTAGGCATATTTCTCCCTTTCTCAGATTTTAAGTCTTGGTTCTTATTCCTAGAGTTCCTAGATTTATATGAAACAGAGAGTTGTTGGTGTTTTGACATACAAAATCGTTTCTACTTCTGACATGATATCTAAAACCAAAATCACGCATGGGCACACAATTATTAATTCTATCATTCAAACAAGCATTTTGAGCATTTATTGAAAAGCTTGAAGCATGAGTAGAGTTAGAAGGTACCTTCCTTACCCTTGGCGCTCCCCCTTGATAACTGCTTCTTTTCCGTTCTTCTTTCTCCCATTTTCTAAGGTGCTCCATCTTCTTGAGCTCTCCATTTCTTGGACATTTTGTATGATAGTGCCCGAGTTCCCCGCATGTGAAACATCGAATTCTTGTTCTTTTGTTTTGGACTTCCTCATTCCTGCAACCCATATTAGATTTAACTTGAAATGACTTGGGTTTAGGAGTTACCCCCTTTTTACCTCGTGGACACTTATCCTTGTAGTGCCCCTTTTTATTGCAACCAAAGCATATGATATGCTCTTTTGATTTAGCCTTGATGGAGGTGGAAGTCTTTTCTTGCTCTTGAATGCTCGAGGGTCTCTCCTCTCCCTCAACACTTGAATTTGTCATTTCTTTCTCCTCTTCGAATGGAATGAGTGCTTCTCCACTCACTTCTTCCACTCTTCTTGACACTTCAACTTCTCCTTTATCTTCTTTAATACTTGAGTCAATTTCCTCAAACCCTTCCACTCTTTGACTTGATGTAGGGTTCTTATGAAGTTCTCCCAACTTATTCCACAATTCGCATGCATTTGAATATTTCCCTACATCACTCAAGACATGGTTAGGGAACATATTAATCAAAATATTTATTACCTTCTCATTGGCTCTAGCTTGTTCTTGTTGTTCACTGGTCCAATATCTAGGGCGAAGCTTTTTGCCGTGCTTGTCCTTGGGGATTTCGAATGGGTCTTCAATGATCATTCTACACTCCCAATCTATCCCGAGCCACATCTTCATTCTATCTCTCCAGTAGTCAAAATTTTCATGCTCATATGATGGTGGTGAATTGATATCGTCACCCAACTGGTCATCCATGACCCTTCTCCTCTAGCAAGTGCTCCCTCGGCGATTAGTCCGATGAAGAGCGGTCCTTCGCTCTGATACCAACTGAAAGATCGATGTAGGCGTGCAAAGGGGGGGTGAATGCACTTTCTTTGATCATTTTGATCTCTACAAAGATGTTAGCGCAGAGGAAATAATATGCAAATGAAATAACAATGATAACAACCTGATTTTAGTTGGTATCCACCCCGGTCGGGTGACTAATCTAACAATCTATCGGTGGATCAAACCCCGGATAACCTCCGGCTAGAACTCGTCGCTCCTTGTGGGTGGAGAAACCTCGCCACAACACCAAGGATACTTCCTGAGTATACAAGACTACTACCTTGCCTTAGCCAAGCAAGATTCGTTAAAAAAAGATAGTAGGAAACCATCCCCCTTAAATAGGGCTCGAATCTGAAACAGCCGCTACTAGTCGACTGCCCCGAGGACAGTCGACTGGGCCCACTCAGATCCGACCGTTACAACACAACGTTCGAATCTGCCAGCCTGTTCCAGCCTAGACCAGTCGACTGGCCCCTGGGCCAGTCGACTGGTACACACTTAAGCCTAGGGTTTTACTCCCGAGTACAAGTCTCTCTCGCACTCAGAAGCCTCCCAGCTTAACCCCTGAGTATAAGCACTCATACTCAGCCCCTCTCAACCTGGTTGACTCTTTTACCAGCAGTCTTGACTGTTGCCTTCACGCCCTCTTCATCTTTGGCCCTCGTCCCTCGGATGCGCACGCAAGCCTCCAGCTTGCCTCCATGCCACCCTTCACGTACGTCTCGAAGTCCGCGCCCCTTGGCTCATCATCTCTGCTATCAATGGTCCCTCGGACGCGCACGTAAGCCTCTAGCTTACCTCCATGCCATCCTTCTCCTGAAAACATCAACCAAGTCCATGTGTACCTGTACACCTGCACACTCATGTACATATATGAGAATAACACAAATCCTAACTTAACCATATTGCCCACACATCAAAATACCATGATCCTCCAGATCATCTCAGGGCCGATTGCCCCTACAGTTTTGACTATGTTGACTTGGTTTTACCAATCAATAATTGACCCAATCAAGTCCTAGGTCTTACTATAATTCAATCAAGACTTAGTTTGATGAGTTAATTTTGAAAACAAATGAAATTCAATTTTTGAAAAATATTGAGTGGAAAACATATAGAGTTAATTTTGGAAAGAGTTGAGTTGATTTTGAAAAAGTATTGAACTACATTATTAGGTCCTAGACATCTCACCCAGTTCTACATGACAAAACAGGTTACCTAATCTATTTTGTGAGATGTTTTAACAAAAATGAAAAGTTTAAGTTTGAAAAACATGGTTAATTTTAAAAGGTTAAATTAATTTTGAAAATGCTTATTAAGTTTAAGTCTATTTTACAAAATTGTGTTGAATCTAAGATTAGTTGAAATTTGTGTTAGATTCAAATCTGACAATAGTAAAGTGAATTTGATTTTCTATAATTGGCTTCCAGGTCTTGGCGAGGCACTAGGCCTTCTTTGGCCGTAACCTTATTGGATCATCAACCCTTTCCTTGACAAAGCCTTTTATAGAAAATTCATCTTCAAGTTACTTCTTGAAAGATTTTGGTCTAACTAGCTTGGGTCTTGGATCGGTAGCTTCGGCTAGTTCCACCAGACTAAATAGACCAAGTAGGGTATACTTGACCTTATTAGAAAGGTTTTCCTAACGTACTATCATCTCACCTCCACCCAATACGATGTTGTTCAAATTTCAACTAAATCACTTTTTCCTTAATCTAACCAAACCTAATTCTAAGCATAAAAAAAGAGATAAAAAGCAACACACAATCAAAGCAAACAATTATCTAAGTAAGGTCACAATTGGAGTAATACTCCGGATTTTCGAAATCAGCAATATTATGAATTAAATTTTCTAACATATTGACCTTATGTTTTAGGGTTTCATTTTCTTGTTTCAATTTTTTGAAATTTGCTTTAACTAATTTATATAAATCAATTACATTATCTAAGGTAAATATTGGATTTTCAAATATTAAAAATTTACCTTTGTCGATTGTTTGTCCAGCACTCTTGTAATGATCACGAGCCAATCGAACCAGTTTGGGTCGATCTCCTTTATTGTCTTCTGATTCTGAGTCTGAGTCGGACTTGGGTACAGGTTGAAGCTTCTTCTTTGGAGTTTTCCCTGCACTTGAAATTATACCTTCCTCGACTATTATAGTATCAGTGTGATTATTTAATTGTAATTCTGAAAAAAAATCGAAATTGGTTTCCATTTTTGTCTCAGTCAATTCGTCTTCTGACTCTGGCTCGAATTCACAGTCAGGTATGGATTCTGTTTCATCTTATGATCCAGAGTCAATTTTGAAGTCGGGTGCCAACTCTATTTCGGCTATTTGAGCTTGAGCCGAGTATGCAAAATAACTTATCTGATCTTCATCTTCATCTGAGATCTCTTGATGAAGGTCAATTAATTTTTCCCAAATTTCTCTAGCACATCTGAATGGACCTACTAGTTCGAGTTGCTCCTTGGTTAGGCCACATTGTAGGATTGCAGTTGCCCTTGCATCGGTCTCGATTTGGTTGAGGGTTTGTTCATCCAGTTTGTCCCACTCGATTGATAACTCATCTTCTACGGGAAAAGAGATTCCCGTTTGGATGATCAGCCATAACTCCATGTGGGCTTTCAGAAGGGACTCCATTTGACTTATCCAAAAATTGAAGTTCTCGCCGGAGAATAGCGATGGACGGGTACTGTTCCACTCTTGGTTGGCCATTTAGTTTAAACCTCGTACACAAAAGAAACACAAAAAATGTACCAAGACTTGGTCTTGGATTAGTAGTGCGGGAGGAAAAAAAACTAGCTCAAAAAGGTGTTGCATGAATTTCAAGGTATAATAATAATAAAATAAAAAAAATTATGATAATTTTTTTGAAAATATTACTTTTGTCAATTCTAAAAAAAATCAGAATTCAAAGTTGAAAATTTTGCTCGAATTAAGCTAACACGAATTTCGAGAAAAATATTAAAATAATAATAATAAAATGTTTATGATAAATTTTCAAAAGATGAAGATTCAAAATTGAAAAAGGTGGTTGCACCAAGATTAAATAAAAAGCGAAAAATCCGAAAAAAATTCTCAAACTGGTGGTTGCACCAAGCTTGAGCTACCCGCTCTGATACCACTTGTTGGATCGAAGAAAACGATAGAGGGGGGGGGTGAATATCGTTAAAAACTTTTCGGATTAAGATAGAGCAGATATGCAATGGAAAGAAATTAAATGCACAAGAACACAAGTTTATTTTTTACTTGGTTCGGAGTCGCGGTCGGCTCCTACTCCAAGGTCCACGGTCCTTGACCATTTACTTTGGACAATACTATAATCGCGCAAAAAGATTTACAAGTTATGTACAAGAGTATTTCAGGAAATTGAAATTGCTACACTTTTCGTTACCGACGCCCGATGTGGATCGAATTTCGGAGCAGAGGGTTGTCGTCGGCGCTGGGATCTCGAAGTCGAAGTTTGCTGGGGCGTAGCGCTTGAACGAAAAGCTTTGGAGCATTGAGAAAAAGTGATGTTGAAGCCTTGGGTCGAACCCCTTTTATAGTGCTCATACGGGCGCCTGTGATGTTGGGGGCGCCTGACATGTGCCCTTCGATCTGCGAATCCTTATCCGCGGGCTTGGTCAGCGCTTATCCTCCCCTACTTGGGCGCCTGAGCTGATGGGGGCGTCCGTGACCTCACGGGTGCCTGATCCGGCTTGGTTTAGAGGCTTCGTAGCTATGTTTTGGGTTTTGCCTTCACTCTTGGGTGCCCGTATCCATACGGGCGCCTGTCTCCATTCGAGCGCCTAGGCCCAGTGAAGTACCTTACTTGCAGATGACCAGTCCTTCGACCCTGCAACTTAGGTTAGTCCCAAAAAACATAACAAGTATTAATTACAGCCGTAGCTGTCTTGGTCCTGACTTCGGGTCTCCCAAATGGAATCCTAGGTCGAACCGACGCCTAATGTTCCCTCGACGGGGAACGCGTCCTCACCTACTCCTCTCAGGAGAGTTTACCTTTTGCCAATCGGCTCCTCCGGTTGGACTTTTGCCAATCCACCTGACCAGGTCTTCGTGCCCAACTTCCGGTCAGGTCTTCGGTGCCTAGCCCCTTGCCAGGACGTCTTGCCCAGTCCTCGACCAGGACTTCTTTGCCCGACTTCCGGTCAGGTCTTCTTGCCCAGTCCTTGACCAGGACTTCTTTGCCCAGCCCTTTGCTAGGACTTCTTGCCTAGTATACCTAGGGCTTCTTTCTGCACACTCAGTAAACAAGTTAGATCACAATAACATCTTAACTTCTGAACCCTTTGCCATTATCAAAACCAAGGTTTGACTTAGGTGCTGCCTGCACCAACATCTTCTTGTGAGAGAGTAACGGTCACCCAGTTAGAGTCACTCATCTTCGTCTTTCGATTAGGCTAGATTCCCACTGACGGCGCCAAATTTGATCCCGTCGACAAGTGAAGAAGGTTCTCACTCGGATGACTCAGTCTGACCAAGATGACCTCGGTCGCGATAGCGTGTGAGTCGGAGTCGTTCTCGAGAGTTAATGGGACACAAGTGGCTCGGGTCAGACCAAAATCAAGAGCACAAGGTGGAGAAGAGATTTCAATTGCTGGA
Organism: Boesenbergia rotunda; assembly: GCA_024364735.1. Classification (NCBI taxonomy): domain Eukaryota; kingdom Viridiplantae; phylum Streptophyta; class Magnoliopsida; order Zingiberales; family Zingiberaceae; genus Boesenbergia; species Boesenbergia rotunda. The sequence continues at coordinate 64,895 of JAGFNQ010006867.1, read as the reverse complement.
ACCTCCTTTCTGAAGGACCAGGGGGGCTTTATATAGGGGAGGAAGAGGCCCCCTATCTTGTCAACAATCTTTTCTCATTAAAAACTGACCAGCTGACAGTCTGATCTTCTGACAGCTTTAGTCAGTCTGTGAGTCTGTCATAGCCACCTAAATGTCCATTAAGAGGTCAATTCTACCCTCATTAATGTCTGCTACCCTAACAAGTTATGATTATGTCACAAGTCTTTTCCTCATAATGGGGAGATTTAGGAAATCTTATTGTTGATGAGGCCATTCGATCACTCGGGATCGCCCGTTCGGGCGACTACGGGTTTACCAGGCGGGTAAAGATGGTCGGTCAAATAAGCCAAGATTCTCTACTGCTCACGGTTTTAGAACGGTCCCCAAGTGCCCGACCCAGGGTGTCCGACCGAGAATTCCCAACCGGGAGCTCCCGACCGGGAATCCCCGACCGGGAGGACCACTCTGTACTGAGTGCTTCCTTTTCCAAGGGGGCCAACAAGTGCTTCTAACTTTTCCCGACCGAACATCCCCTACCGGTGACTCCTGACCGGGAACGTCCGACCTGATATCGCTGACCGACCCCCAGCTCAAGTAACCTCGAACTTTGATCAATCGGCGTCTGGTGCACCCGCCTGTCCTGGCCTGACCAAGACATGACTCAACTAGCATCACCCGACCAAGACTTGATCCGATCAGTCTCCAGATCAACTCAAAAAATCTACCCGACCGGATCACGAGATATGACAAACCAATTAGATTGTATTGTCTGTTTTAATCAAAGTCCTTGAAAAAGAAGCTTAGTGTAGATGCTCTTAGTACATTCCATTAAAGATCAATATATCTTCAATTTTGCCTTCTGTATGAACTATTTTCTTTATTTCTACACAGTTAGTGGGAGGTATTGACAAGACACAACAAGCAATTTTTTTGAAAGACTTAACTAGTAATGATCATGATTCTGTTGTTTGTTAGCTCTTTGTAGAATGTGAACTTTTCGATCTGAAAGGCTTATGTATATGACTTCTAAACAAAAATCACTTTGGCCCCAAATCCTGTACACTAAGAAAGGATTTGAGGCCAAAGTTCTAGAAAATTTTCAATTTCTCTATCGGAACTTTCAATGCTTTGTTTGTTAAATTTCACAAAAACTCTTATAAAATTATGGATATAAACTTTGTAATTATTTTTCTTTGAGAGAAGTTCCTCTATCAAGTGGTAGACTAAACCTTTTGATCTAATGAATTTTAAATGTTTCATTGTCGAAGAGAATGTTTCATTGTCGAAGAGAATGACAAATATTAGGTGCCCTAGTTGTTACATGATATTCCTGTGCAAAATAACAGGCAAGTTATAAGACTTGAAAATTTTTATATATTTACTCTAGTTGCTATATGTTATTTTTGTTGATGTAGTCTGACCCTGATTGTTGTTTTGGTGTTGACAACGATTTTAGTTTAGGTTGATGATGATGATTATGATTAAGTCCTGATCGAGGATTAGGCATGATTTGGAGGATTCTAGCCTGGAGGGCTAGGTGTTGGAAAAATCCTAACCTGGAGGGTTAGGTGTGAAAAATCCTAGCTTGGAGGGCTGGGTGTTGGAAAAGTCCTAATTCGGAAGGGTTGGGTGAAAAGTCCTAGCTTGGAGGGCTAGGTGAAAAGTCCTAACTTGGAGGGTTAGGTGCAAATTCCCATCCTGGAGGATTAGGTGAAAAAGTCCTGGCTTGGAGGGTCAGGTGCCTAGCTTGGAGGGCTAGGTTGGATGATATTCTAACTCGGAAGGGTTGGGTGAAAAGTCCTAGCTTGGAGGGCTAGGTGAAAAGTCCTAACTTGGAGGGTTAGGTGCAAATTCCCAACTTGGAGAGTTAGATGAAAAATCCTTAGCTTGGAGGGCTAAGGTGAATGGAAACTTAGCTTGGAGGGTTGAGTTTAAGTCCCTGGATCGGTCTGGTGACCGATCAGGGATTCTGGCACACTGCTCCTTCGTGGATCGGTCTGGTGACCGATCAGGGAGCACACAGTGAGGTTGGGAACCTACTGTGCTGCTCCTGATCGATCTGGTGACCGATCAGGGAGTATGCGTTTCACCCATTGACTGTCTCCTGATCGGTCTGGTGACCGATCAGGGAGCAAGCAGTGAGGTTGAGTTCACTTACTGAACAGCTCCTGATCATTCTGATGACCGATCAGGATCACTGTGCAGATCGTTCTGTTGAACGATCCAGCTTCGCGGGCTCCTCACTAAGATCGATCAGGACGAAGCTTGATCGGTCTGGGGATGACCTGATCGGACTGCTAACCGATCAGGAAGATCCCTGATCGGTCAGTTGACCGATCAGGAGGGTTAGCCTGCGAAACTCAGAAATCGCCTCATATAAGGGTGGATCGGTCCGGTGAACGATTCACGACCTGGGATCGGTCTGGTGATCGGTTCAGGAGAATCTTAAAGAAATCGCGATTTCTGATTGAGCGTTGGGGATCGATCAGGACAGAGACTGATCGGTCTGGAACCAGCCTGATCGGTCTGGTGACCGATCAGGAGGCTCTCTGATCGGTCCGGTGACCGATCACTTTAATTCAAATTGCATTGTCAGACGCTCTGATCGCGTCTGAACACAACCGATTCGCTGCCACTTTCCTCTGATATTTGATATGCTGTTTGATTTGCTGCTCTAATACTCTGAGTAAGTTTCAGGTGACAGGGGAGGATTCAAACACTCAAGGAGAAGTCAAAGAGAGCTTTCCTTGGAGCAGGTTTGTCCCTTTCTCCACACAGGTTGCAACGGCTGGATGCAGGACTGAAGCTGCTGACTGAAGCTTGGCTGAGGGAGCTCAGGAAGTTCAGTTAGGGTTCAGTGTAGCTGGCGCGTTGGCAGTGAGGCGGCTGTAGGCTGCTGGAGATGAGATCACCTGTTGCTTAGCGGAGAAACAAAAGGAACGAGAGTTGTAGTGTTCAGTAACAACAGTGTTGTGTGCTCTTGAGTTCCTGCGTTTTGTTTTTGCTCTAGATTAAGCTTGCTGTTCTAGAGTTCTTCAATCATTCTGAGCAAGCTATTGAGAAGCAATCATCATACTTGAGCGCTTGAAGGAGAAAACAAGAGGCTTGGAGTCCGACAGTGGGAAGACACGGAGAAGGGTTCTGCGTGAGATCGCCACTGGGTGGAGCTTAGGGAAGCTTGCTGTGTTTTTGTCCTTGCTAAGTGGTTGAGTAAGATCCTTCTTGTTGTTTCTTTGTGCTCATTCTATATCATTGTTTGAAACACACTGTGGGGAGGTTTCTCCACTGAGAAGGAGGTTGCTTCATATCCAGTAATCACTGGGGCTTGATCTGCCGACGATCAAGGGATCGCCCACCTTAAGGGCACGCCAAGGAGTAGGGGCAAGTTATCCCCGAACCTTGTAAAATCTCCTTGTTAGCGATCTTGCTAATCTTGCTAGTTAGGTTTTGGTTTTAGTTTCTGCAAGTTTTGTTTTCCCATACTTCCGCTATGCTATTAATTACTTCAAGTGCAGAAATTTGATAACTCTTCTAAGAAGAAGTGATTGGCTATATTCACCCCCCCTCTCTAGCCATCTCGTTCCCATCAATTTTTCCATAACACTTTTAATCATCTACTTAACTCATGGAGTGTCACGCCTCGAGGAGTCACTCGTCCGATACCGATCGAACGGCTACTCCCTCATCCCGACGGATAATCCGAGAACCTAACTACTATGACTACCTCAGTCTGCTTGTACCGCAACCTATAGGGCTTGAACAAGCGTCTGAAATAAAGGAAAATGAAAACGACGACCAAAAGCTACGTACCGGTATGACTTACGACAAAGCAAAACGAAATCAAGGCCTCCATGACACACAAAAGTACAACTATACTGTCGTGAAAATAGATGACACAACAGAGCAAAAATACAACAACGAAAATGAAAAGACAAAATGAACAAGGAAAAGGGGTACCAACATGTACCACTATCAAAATACAAAGACAACATCGGGAATCGTCTCGGAAACACGCGAACTGGGATAGGCTGCTGGCAATCCAGATGATCATTCGGAAAGGTGAAAAACAAGATTAACGGGGTGAGTCCAAAGAACTCAGCGAATATAGTCCAATATGCATAGAAAGCTATACTAGCAGTAAGTCACCAACTAACGTCATACTGAAGATAAATGCAATAGAAAGAAATGCAGAACTGAACCATAAGAAAGAAAGGAAGTACATACCTACCTTTATCTATCCAAACCCCAATAGCATGCATGTCAACTAAATGCAGCAACCAAGTGCAGCAAACACAACCAAATGCTGAGTTACAAAGCATGCTCATGATGCAACATGGGTCACCCCCGACGCCAGTTGGCCACCGTCGCGCATCACGCGAAACCGAGTAGGTAGGGCTCTGACCAGGTCCTCCCTCCACTCAGACGGTCACCGTCGCGCATCACGCGAAACCGAATGAGTAGGGTCTCAGACTGGAATGTACCTCACCCTAGGGAAAAGCACACTCCCTCATCCCTAACTATCTCCAGACAGAATAGGGGGCCTGCTACAGCGCCGTGGGACTCCACTAGGACTACACGACAGGTCATGTGACAAGTCTGACGGCTCATCTCAACCACTAGGGGAGTCAAAGGTCGCCTACATATGCCCCTACACGGGTAGCAAGTCTGACGACCCATCTCAACCTCCAGGGAGTCAAAGGTCGTCCACCTATGCTACGTGCAACAATGATACATGTCACTATCACATACATCATCCACTATCTATCCCTACTGTCATCTACATGATATGCAGTAGTCCAGATAATCGGTATGCACCATAACCTAAACCCTAGCGTAAGGTATAAGGTAAGTTGTACATACAACCAATCCTCGCAGAAATAAAGAGCAGTAAGTAGTAAAGCTAACAGATACAACTACCGAAAGAAAGAGTACAGAAATAGAAGTATCAGTATCCCTACTGCAATCTATATCTAACTATGCATAAGAGGAAATTATATCTAATACAGACATAATCAAAAAGTACCCGCCTCTGAATGATGTCCGAAGCGTAGAGAACCCCCGTCTAAAATAATATCTACAACAAGATAACGAAATCAATCAACATCCTGCATACAAGAATAATAATTATTTAGCTAAAATGACACCTGATACTTAGCTAAATAACTATTAAAATCTAAATCACATTTAACTAATCAATACTTACTAAACTAGCTAAATTATTCACCAACACAATTTAACTTGTTCTAAAGGAACCCAAGCTGCCAGATCAGTAACCAAAAACCTAATCCCATCCACTCCAAAGAACACTCAATGAAACCATTTCATACAAAAAAACAAAGAGCTGCAGTAGAACTAATCAAACCCTCTAATCTAAGCACAACTCCAAGACAACAAGGTAAGCTACCTAGCAAAGCCACAATTGGATCTCACGGCACATCAATAACACATTAGACGAAAGGAACCATTCCAAATTGTACAGCTCACGGCAGAACCTTAAACCACCAAGAACCCCTGTCCAAAAGCTACTCACAACAAATAGGAAGAAGAAAAAAAACAATCCAATAGAACAAAACCAACTCTGCTGATCCCCCTAAGCAACACAACAAAACAAAAACCAGATCCAAAGCTCACAAGGATGAATTCGATCAGAACAATCATAACCACAATCCTAATTTCAAAATTTGATCAAAGAATCACAAATCTAAGATCTAATACCGGATCAAGAAAGTTCAAGCACTTAATTGGAATATCAAAATCAAAACAGCAACTCTTACCTGGGCGACCACCCTACTGACGCAACTGAAGCAGACCCAGTAAGGATGACCTCGAACCTTGCTCCAGTGAAACCAAAACCTAATCAATGAAAGCTCCATATCAGAAATCGCCCAACCTTGAGCCTAGCAGGAATCGTGATCAGAGGTAAGCTCCAATCCACCAGGATCTACTCGATCAGAGCAGATCGAACAAAAATAGAAGAGACCCTACTCGTGGATTCCCCAATGGCGAACCCTTGCGGAAAGAAAGCTCGATCACCGTCCCCAACGGTGAACCCTTGCAGAAAGAAAACTCGATCACCGCCTATTGGCTTGCGTCTGCAACAAGCTACTACCCGGATCAACTAGCTTGCAAGGCGAGGAGAATCCTCCAGGGAAAAGAGCCACGAAAATGTCGGCACCGACTAAAGGAGCGGAAGCAGGCGATTGGAGGAGAAGGAGAAAAAGAAGAGGGAAAGGAAAGAAAAGGGCTTCGCAATCTGCCGAGCGGAGAAAGGAAAGGTTTTTATAAAAGATTGGTCTTTTACAAAAAAACACCCTCTTTTTTTTAGCTATTCACACAAGAGCTCCCAAGTTTGGGAATTTTGCCTTTCAGCCCCTAAAACTTTCCGTATTCTCACATGGAGTTAATGTGAAATGCATCAGTTATCTTTCAATTTAAATTAATAGATATTATCTATTGAATTCATTATTTCCTGTGGGAATTAAATAGTAGATATTGAGGTTGAGTATCCTCTACTCTTTTCATTCTATTTCTTATTTGTTTATTCTCTTCGTTAGGTCTTGGTTTATGGTATTTTTCTTTGTATCTTGGCTAGAAATTCTAGTCATCTATTAATTTAAAGTGGATATTATGATTCTGAGAAAATGAAGGTTAAGATGGAAGTCTTGAGAACGACATGAATATTGGTAGCTAGTGGAACACTATTGGTCAATAGTGAGAATGATACACAATGTTGAAAGTCTTGAGATAAAGGTTAGGATCGCTCTTGTAATTTTGGCGGTTAGTGATTCATAATTTTTGTAAAATATTTGGAGTTGATTTATAAAGATGTGTGAGTTTTGTAAAATGATTATGAGATGAATAAAAATTAGATATCCACATTTAGATTAGATTTTGTAATATTTTTTTTACTTTAAGTGTTGTATGAATTGTGATAATATTTAAAATTTAAATTTAGATTATATATCTTAAATCAATATTATTGATATGGTGTTGATAATTATATGTGTGATATATTTTTTTTATTTTCATATGTTATTATTCGCAACGCGCGGCTGCACGCTACGATTGCTATTATCTATAGCGTGCGGTCTCACGTTGCGATTGCTATTATCTGCAGGGCACGACTGCGCACTACAATTGCTATTATCTATAGCGCGCGGCTATGCGCTACCAATTTATTACGACTTTTAACAGTTTGGAGTTGTGCAGCGTGGAATGCGTGTTGCGGATAGAATAATTGTGTGCTGCGGAAAGTCAAATTTATTGTAGTGCATGGTAACTCTTTTGTTGAGGCAATCTGTGATCCGGAGTGACCAAGTATTTTGATGTTTGGGCAAAGAATTTAAGTTAGGTTTACCCTTGTGTTCTTATATATGTATGTTGAGTGTGCAGGTTGTATAGGTTACACATATGGACTTGGCTGGACGACCTCGGTACGGTGAAGGGTGGCATGGAGACAAGATGGAGGCTTGTGTGCACTCGAGGGACCTTGGAGAGCAGGGACGATAAGCTGATGGGCGCGGACTTGGAGGCATGCATGAAGGATGGCATGGAGGCAAGCTGGAGGCTTGCATGCATCCGAGGGACGGGAGCCGAAGATGAAGAGGGCGCGAAGGCAATAGTCAAGGTTGCTGAGTGAGGAGTCAGTTGAGTCGTGAGGGTACGAGTGCTGTGTGATCATACTCGGGAAATCCTAGGGTTCGAGTGCGGAGTAGAATGTACTCGGGAAGGATAACCTTAGGTGGGTGAGTAGACCAGTCGACTGACCTGGGGGCGGTCGACTGATGAAACTCACAGAAGGGTTTCAGCTGGGGACCAGTCGACTGCTTTGGGAGCAGTCGACTGGTAGGTGGTTGAGAATTCAAACGTTAGGGGTGCAACGGTCTAATTTCAGTGGCACCAGTCGACTGCCCTGGGAGCAGTCGACTAGTGGCGAGGGTTTCAGCCCGAGTTCTATTTAAAGAGGACTTTGTGGTGGTTGATATTCTTGACGAAACAAGCTTCGCTAAGGCTTGTTAGTAGTCTCCTTGTGCTCAGAGGTTTGCTTGGTGTTGTGGTGAGGTTTCTCCACCCACAAGGAGTGACGAGGGCTAGCCGGAGGTTATTCGGGGAGTGATCCACCGACGGATTCTTGGATTAGTCACCCGTCCGGGGTGGATACCAAGTAAATCTTCCTTGTTAGCATTGGTTAGTTTTGTCTTATTATTTTTATTGTATATTTCGCTGCGCAAACTAACAACGTAGGTGAAAAGAATCAAAGAATTGTTATTCACCCCCCTCTAGCGTACAGAAACGATCTATCATCTTTTTCTCCTTCTTTTTCTTTTTCTTCTTCCTCGTGTTTACTTTTTCTCTTGTGCGTCTTTGTCTCTTGCTCCATGATCTATTTCTCTCTTCCTCTTCTTTCGCATTAGAGGTTGAGAGAAGTATTGCATAACAATATAATTGGTATTAGAGAGAGGTTTTGGCAGAGTGTTTCAATATGTCCCTTGTACGGCGGACAATATAACTCCTTATACATGCATAATATGGCCTCTATGACTTCCAAAAATATATCACAATTAATCCCAGTCGAAATACATAAAATAGAATGCGTCTATAGAATAAATCGAATAAAGACTTACCTGATCTGCCATCTAGGTAGGCGCACAGCAAAAACTACATCATATAATGCCCAACAAAGGACTCAAAAATATAATTTATGCAACAACACAATGCAAATACAAGTCCATGACGCAAACCAATACAGATTATGAAATATAACATACTAATATTCGTAAATAAAGTGGAAAACTAAGGTCGGAGTCATCGAAGACATGGGACTGACAACTGACTCTCCTGGCAGACTTCAACCTAAAAATAAAAATATGATAAATGGCGGTGAGTCCAAGTGAACTTTGCGGGTATAAAAATAGACATGCACGGCAATATAATAGTTATACAAGCTATAAGAAAATGATAGGATACAGTCTCATGAGAATATCAGAATATGCATAATTGAAGTACTGAATGAATGTACATACCAGAATAAGCCTGTCCTGATCATAAAGGCTCGTATCACACAAGCAGGTGCACTATCATCGGACCAAAACACATAATATCTCCTGTATGTGCATGTTAAATGTAGCAAGCATAAACAAATGCAATCTCATGCATCATGCATATGATGCAATGACATGGTCACCCCTGAAACCAGTCAAGCCACCGAGATATGTCATATGTGTCGGCTAAGTGGGTAGAGTTGTGACACTATACACACTTTGCCATCACTTCTCATGAGTGACCAAGTGGACAGGATGCTAGTGGAGTAAACACTCCTCCCCATGTCAACATAGGGGAGTTATCTCTCTCATCTCCTCAGGTCACTGGAAAGAGGAGGGATTCCTGTCTGCTACCACACTACAGAACCACTACCTATGAGCAGCCGAGCAGAGCAGCACAGGGCAACTGCACACACACACACACTGATATCCACTAACTCATGAGTGGTCGTGTGTACAAATCATGTAACGGGTGATGGGCTCAGACAACAAGGGAGTCGATGATCGCCAACATGCAGCAATGTAGAGATGGTGCATGACTCTAATACATGCAACCTCCACGATATCATCCTCCTCCCTCTAATCAAAATGATGTGTGATGATGAATTGGATTTTAGATTTCTATACGTGTTCTGTTTGGATCAAATCCAGATTTGGGGAAATTTGTTTTGCACATGGTTTCAATTAGCATGGTGGGGAATTGGGTCTTGTGATATTGATCTTGTGATCCTAATTATGTTTGTGCCATGATACATTGTTAGGTTTAGTTGTTGATGGAGCTTGGTTAAGATGTGCTGTGGGCTAAATTGCTAGAGTAGGATTTTGTATGGAGTTTTTGGAATTTGCTACTTGGTTTGTGATAATTAAGGTTAAATTTGGAAATGAACCAAACTGGAATCTAACCTTAACTATGTGGAGTAATGAAATCAATCATTTAATTAGGATTAATTAAATGATTATGGTATTAGGATTAATCCTAATATGATTTAGGATTGGGTTAACTACTTACTGCTTGTGTAAATAGCTAAATAATTATATCTTTTGACATTGGGCATTGACTTGATTCATTGTTGATATTTGGACTGGGGGTTTCCTTTACTTACCAGCTTCTTCTCCGGAGGTCGGTACTTCTTTCTTGTTTCCTATAGTTCTATTTTATCTTATGCATGGTTTGATATTGATTGCAGTAGGACGCTTTACCTTATATCGACACTTATTATTTTCCTGCTTGAGACTTGCTGATTGACTTTCGAGATAATCAAACTTGTATCTATACAGTCTTAATACTCGATACTCTTACTCTGTATCATATGTTGATATGCATGTGTGCATAGGTGTGGTAGTATGTCACATTATACCTGTAATTGATTGAGTACTAGACACATCTTGCATATATACCTAGTTGATTGACCGTTAGATCATGGCACATGTTCTTCGACCTATGCATGTCGATTGAGGAATGGAGGATGCTATTGTGGAGGATTGCATGTGTTAGAGTCATGCATTATCCCTGCATTGTTGCATGCTGATGATCATCGGCTCCCTTGTGGTTTGAGCCCATCGCTCGTTACATGATCTCATACACGACCACTTATAGGTTAATGGATACCAGTGTGTGCATAATTGCCCTATGTTGCTCTGCTCGATTGCTCATGGACGATAATAGTTCTGAAGCGTGGTAACAGACAGAGATTCTTCATCTTTCCAGTGACATGAGGAGATGAAAGAGATATCTCTCCCATTTTGACATGCGGAGGAGTGTTTATTCCATCAACATTCTGCCCACTCGGTCACTCATGAGTAGTGATGGCAGAGTGCGTACAGTGTCACAACCTTACCCACTCGGCCAACATATGTGACATGTCTCGGTGGCTTGACTGGTGTTAGTGGTGACTATGTCATTGCATCATGTGCATGATGTATGAGATTGCATTTGTTTGTGCTTATTGCATTTGTTTACTGCATATGTTTGACATGCACATACAAGAGGTATTATATGTTTTGGTTGGATGACACTGCACCTACTCGTGTGATACGAGCCTTTATGATTAAGACAGGCTGATTTTGGTATGTACATTCATTCAGTACTTTAGTTATGCATATTCTGATATTCCCATGAGACTGTGTCATATTATTTTTTCTTATAGCTTGTATAACTATTATATTGTCATGCATGTCTATCTCTATACCCGCAGAGTTCGCTTGGACTCATCACCGTTTATCATGTTTTTATTTTTAGGTTGATCTCTAGAGAGCCCAGTTGCTAGTCCTCTTCGACGACTCTGGCCTTGGTTTTTCGCTTTATTTATGGACATTAATTTGTTATATTTTATCCTCTGTATTGGTTTGCGTCATGGACTTATATTTGCATTGTGTTGTTGCATGGATTGTACTTTGAGTCCTTTATTGGGCATTATGTGATGTGGTTTTTGCTGCATGCCTGCCCGCATGACAGATCAGGAAAGTCTTTATTCGATTTATGCTATGGGTGCATTATATTTTGTGTATTTCAGTTAGGATTGACTATGATATGTTATTGGAGGACATGGAGGTCATATTATGTATATATAATGATTCATATTGTTGGATGGGATGACATAGGAAGGGAGCCGACGGGCTCGGTGCATTCGAGTGGCGTGAAGGCTGTGGAAGAGTATATCAGTGGAGCGAGAAGGACGCGCGTGACGTCTGAGGGACAAGAAGCCGAGGAGGAAATTTGCTCGAGGAAAAGGCCAGAGATAGGTTCGAGTGAGCCCAACTATGGATGGCTGGAGATTACCTAGGAGGCTGGAAGAAGGTTGGTCAACTAGGTTGACCAGTTAGTTCCTGGGTGCCTGTGTGGATTCGGGTGTTAGGGAAATCAAGTGCTCGTATGTATACGAGTGCCCGACCATACAGGCGCCCGAGTTCATACGAGCACCCGAGTCTATACGGGCACTCGAGACTTGATGTTTATCAAAAAAACGAGCCGTTGCGACGTAGATAGGCATTGACCGCTATCAGGCGCACGTGTCCACTCGGGCGCTCATGATGTGGCATGTCAGCACGTCGATAAGTTTTTCCATAGGCTATAAATAGGTCCCTAAACTCAAAGCATTTTATTTATTCAAGCAGTAACGAATTTTATAATAGCTTTCTTCTATTTTCTCTGAGTTCCTAATTCTGTAAGAGATTTCTCCGCTACAAGGAGTTGATTTGGAGATTGCACTGTCATTGCCTTGGATTAGCAACCTTCCTAGTTGTAACTAAGTAAATTTATTTGTGTCTCTTTCTGTTTCTTAGTTAATATTATTTATGTTATTTATTTGTGCTAACTAACTATCTTTGTTTAGTAAAAATAAAAGATCGAGTTTTGTTTTCCAAGGGCAATTCACCCCTCTTGCCGGCTACACAGGTCCTACACTTCCATTGCCTGGCTTCACTCACCAAAACGTCCACCACCAAGATTCACTCACTAGGACCCGACTTCACTCACCAGGACTTTCGTTACCTAACTTCAAGTTAGAACTAGTCATTCAATAGACTTCTCACCCCTTGCCTAACTTCTAATTAGGACTAGTCACTTGGTAGACTTATCACCTCTAAACATCAACATTAAGTCCTGTTTGGATTAACCCTTTGGTCAAAATTGACCAGACTTAGGTATATTGTCAAACATCGAAATCCTAAAAGTTGATTACACCAACATATTTGACCTCTTCTCATATATTGTCCAAACATCAAAACATAAACTCAAGCCAACTTGAGTTTAGTTAAACTGATCAACCTTGACCCAAGGAAGATTGCATCAATAATCTCTCCCATTTTCATGTTTCATAATATGTTTAAGTTAGGCTAACCTATATTAGCACAACTCTCTTCTTCATCCCATGTCAAAGCATAAATGATGGTTTTCTAACTTAAATCCTACATTTTTCTCCTCCTTTGATACATATCAAAAATTCTATCCAATAATCTCTTCTTTCAAGATAACTCAATGAAAGTCTCATAACTTTTATCTGTATCCTATGCTCAACCTTGAGCATACATGAAGAAAAAATTTCAAAATCACGCCTTTAAGGTGCATCTCTCCCTCAAAATGCATTAACTTCTATCATTCACGAATAATGATTTGGAGTTCCTAAACCTTTAAAAAATTCCAAAAGTTGAAGTTACGAGGTTAATAATTTAATTTTGAATCTAAACATCCCCCTTAACTTCAAATTATTTCCCTTTAACTATTTCTTCCTCATTTTCATCTAGAAAATTATCCTTAAATACTTAATAAAGCATTCCATAAGGTTTGGGATAGTAAAATTGATTAAACATTGCTTAATATACAAAAATCAGACCATGTCAGTCAAAATCAGCATAACCAATCAATTGGTTTCAGCTACCAGTCGATTCTGGCAAGCATTAATTGATTAGCGTTGGATTCTAATCGATTATGCCACTTTCTAATCGATTAGCAACAATGCTGAATCAATTAGGAATTTTGAATAATTCTATGATTTTTTATATATCATGAAATTTTATGTAGACATTATTTATGTCATATACTGTCATGAAAAAAATATTTTTTATGAAAATACCTTCCATTTTCAATGATCGATATAAAATTGGAAACCATTGAAAAATTTTATGTTTTACTCTGTTTTGTATTTAACTAATCAATGAGGATTTTTATCAAAAGAATGACTTCACCAAGCTTTTTTAAAAATAATTTTCAACCATGTTTTTTGGGCTATATGCATATGACATATACATTAACTTTTTCAATGATTGGATTTCACATAATCCATGTTTTTTAATGAAACTAAAATTCAAATAGATGCACTAAGTCAACATCTTGAGTTTTGTTCATCCATCTAATATCATGTTTGTATCTAATGTGTCTTAATATACATACACGTCAATATTATAGTCTTAGTGAGATATAGAATAGGGTTTTCCTTAAAACTAAGGGATTATGCATATCTAACTAAACATTTTAAATTTTGATCACCCAACCTAAGATATCAATTGATGACATTGTTCTTAATTTCACTAAATTGAAATAACACATGATAATAACCATGACATACATCAAATACATGTTTTCAAAAGAAAAGATCATCATAGTTAATGATGTTTGTATGACATGACATGTATCAAATCTCATGACAAAATATAATGTTAAGTGTATATCATGATGTCATGTCATATGATAGAGCACACAATCATAGTTATTTTAGCATAGAAAAAGTACCTAGATTTTTATCTATGTATCACTAACAAATCGCTAAGTAAAAAATAAACCTAAGATGCGCGCCCTCATTTTCCTAGAAAATGTCAAAATCTCGACTTGACATTTTTTTGAATTTTATTTTATTTGTGCTAATTTGATCAAGCTCAATTCTTTAAAAATTTTAATTTGACACACTTTTACTTTCAAGAGTAAAGATCAACTTTTCATTTTCAAGATGTCACATACCTTAAAAATGTCCTAAAGTGTCAACTTCATCACGGTTGGGTAACTACCCTTTCAATTTAAGTTGATACACTCTAAACCTATTTAGGGTATAGAAAACCTACTCTTAGGAACCTAAAATCTATTGGTGCTCTTTAGGTATTCTAAGTACTCATTAGGAATAACTTCCCTTGATATCTTGTTATTGACTTTCCTAGGTTTCTTAGAAGCTTAGTTATACTAGTCTCCTTAATGTTAACTTTAGGGATATCTTTCCTTGTAACCTTGACTTGACTTTTAGACATACGGTTAGTTCCATAGCCATGTGGAAATCAATGATATAAGGACACCTTTTCCTTGTCCTTGATTTATACTCCAAACCTTTCTTGTCCATAAATAACCTTTGGCTATTTTGACCTAGATTTTGTTTCCTTGAACCTTTGACATTATTTGCCATTTCTATAGGGTCATCTCTAACTTATCAAGTCATGATCTCAAAACTTTATTTTCATTAATCATTAATTTCTCAACTTTATCTCCAATAATATCATACCATTATAGAGATATCTAAATTTTTTCAGTCCTAATAATTAATATCAAAGCTAAGTTACTCTTCACCGAACAAACCGTCGGAAGAAGCATGAGTCAAAGGAATGATCCAGATCGAACCATGTAGGTGGAACCTTGAACGAAGTAGGGGAGGCCCTGAGAGGGGAGGCCTTGAGCAGTTAAGAGTGACCTGATGCTCGAGCGAAGGTCCTAAGCAAGTCAAGAGTGACCCGATGCTCGAGGGGAGGTTCGGACCATGAGAATAATGATGGTGTTTCATTTGAGAGGAGATTGTTGGGTTGCAATGGTTGCAAACAAAGTTCCACATTGAAAACACATAGAAAGTGTTGAGGCAATCTATGGTCCATGGGACCATGTGTTTTGATATTTGGGTAAAAGATTTAAGTTAGGCTTATCCTTGTATTTGATATGTGTATATGAGCGTGCATGTTTTGTAGGATACACATAAACTCAGCTTGATGGCTTTAGATCTAATGATGGAGGGTGCATCCGAGGGACCGTAGACAAGGTAGGAACGATGAGCTGAGGAAACACACTTTAAGGCATACGCGAATGATAACATATGGAGACGAGTCGCGGGCTTGTATGCATCCGAGGGACGAGAGCCAAAGTTGAAGAAGACTTGAAAGCAACATGTCGAGGCTGTAAGAAGTGTCAAGTGAGTCGTAAGGGTCCGAGTGCTGAGTGAATTGTACTCGGGAAGGGAAATCCTAGGTTTAGGGTTTGGGCAGTCGATTGCTACTGGGAGCAGTCGACTGGTAGAGCTCACAGGAAGATCAATCGACTAATCTTCTGTGCAGTCGACTGGTGCCGGCTGAAATTCAAACGTTGGGCTGTAAACATCGAATTCGGCTGGAGTAGTCGACTGGTGTTGGCATTAGTCGACTGGTAACGTCTAGTTCAGCCACGAGCTCTATGTAAGGGAGCTCGGTTTGGCTAGCTAGGGTTGACAAAATTGACTTTGGTTAAAGGCCAATTAGTAGTTTTTGTGTTCAGAGGTCTTGTGCGAGTTGTGGCTAGGTTTCTCCACCCGCAAGGAGCGATACAAGCTAGCCGAAGATTTTTCGAGGACTAATCCACCGACGGATTGGGATCGTCCACTTTACGAACAATCATGGAAGGAGCATTATCTCCGAACCACGTAAATTGGTTTGTGTTCCTTAGTTGTTAGTTGTTAGTTTAATTATATTCCGCTTACGCATACTAATATTGTAGGAAGAAGAACTGACAAATAAGTGGGTGGATGACTATTCCCCCCCTCTAGCCGGGTCGATCAAGTCTCCAACAAGTGGTATCAGAGCGAGGTCGCTCATTTACGGACTAATCACCGGGAGACCAAAGTGCTAAAGGAAAATGGCGGCCGAAGAAAGAATGGGGGATAACATCACCATTTCACCTCCCTACGATTGCGAGAATTTTGACTATTGGAGGTTGCGGGTGAAGACGTGGTTTGATATGGATTGGGATATGATGATAGCCATTGAAGAACCATTTGAAGCCCCAAAAGACAAGCACGGGAAGAAGCGCAGACCAAGATATTGGACCAAGGAGCAACTGTTGGTGCAGGAAGCACCATATCGAACCTTGTTTTGATATTGGCAAAGGATTCAAAGTTAAGTGTTATTTGTGATCTAATATAGTTACTCAAGTGTGTAGAAAGAAGTCCTGGCGAAGGGCAGCTAGGCACCTAGCGAAGGGCAGCTAGGCACCTAGCGAAGGGCTGCTAGGCATCGAAGACCTGGCGAAGGGCTGCTAGGCACCTAGCGAAGGGCTGCTAGGAGTCTAAGACCTGGCGAAGGGCTGCTAGGAGTCTAAGACCTGGCGAAGGGCTGCTGGGAATCTAAGACCTGGCGAAGGGCTGCTAGGCACCTAGCAAAGGACTGCTTGGTACCGAAGACCTGGCGAAGGGCTGCTAGGCACCTGGCGAAGGGCTGCTGGGCAAAAGTCCAACCGGAGGAGCCGGTTGGCAAAAGGTAAACTCTCCTGAGAGGAGTAGGTGAGGACGCGTTCCCCGTCGAGGGAACAGTATGTTAGTGATATGAGAGAAGTGTCCTAAGGCAATCGCCTTATGATTGTAATCATTTATTCTAATAAATGAATATTCACTATTTGAGTATACATGTTTGTGTATTTGATTGAGATCTTAAACTCATTTACTGAATGTCCGCAATACAATTCACAGCATGAGAGAATTTGTGATGAATTCACAACTAGTGATTATCTCTACATGTGCAATTGTGAAGTATTGAAATTGTCCCTAGTCGATGAATTGATAAATACGGACACTATCAATTCTGTTGAGACTAGCATGGGTTATTCTCTAATCAGCTGATTCTCACTGGCTGGTGACATTGAGATGCCCGGAGATAAACATGAATGCTAGTTAAGGGAACTAGTTCATTGGAGTGACTGGCTGTAAAACTTCATATGGTAGTCTATATATAGATATGTCAGTGAAGTTCTTACTGCAGCTTAAGTGCGATGTTCCTTTGACTTACGGTGTTCAAGTCATCTTGGTCATGGAGACTTATACTTTGACATCTTAAGCAAGCATCTCCAAGGAGGTGTGGACCCAGGATGATTGGGTATAAGCCGAAGTGCCCGAAGATGTTTGAACAGCCTACAAAGGATTCACCACTCCTTGCGAGGAGATGTATACCCAAGGCCTATCGTCGAATTGTTACTCGAAGCCTCTGGCCAGAGCATGACATGTTCAGAGTATGAATCTCTTAAATACATGAGAGTAATTAGAATCCGTAGGACGAGAAAACGTTACTTGGGCTAGGTGTGACGTAGTCAGCCTAGTGGGGACTGACACACATAGACCATGTCCTGAACCAAGTGGGTATAAGATGGTGAAGGGAATGGGGTACGATTCATTATAGCTGCTGAAGTGTTTCAGAATTGTTTCTGAGGTCAACCGTTGATCTTTCGATTAATTGGGGATCATGATGTACTACTAGGTGCCACTCATGATCGTTCTATAATTGATTAATTATAGACGGCTAACATAAATCGAAAGCCTATTTAGTCACACGCACTACGAGTAATCCGAGGGATTTAAAATGAGTTGAAAATTGGATTTTCCAATCAAAAGAGATTAAGTTTGGTTGAGCCAAACGATAAGTCGAATCTGAATTTTTCAGAGACGCATCGGAAGCGTAAAATGGCTAAGTCTTTTGAAGACTTAATAGATGAATTAAATAAGTTTAATTCATTGGGGCGTGGCTTGGATGGGCCGGCAAAAGAGGGCCTCCATCCTCTTTGCTTGGTCGGCCACAACAACGGGAGAGAACCAAGTTTTTGGTTCAATTTATAAAATAAACTAAGTGTGGTTTGTTTTATAAAATTATGGATGATATAAATTTTTTATATAATAAACCAAGGTTTGGTTTATTTTTCATGGAAATTAAAATGAACCATGGATTGGTTTATTTTATAAAATCAATCATGGATTGATTTACCATGATAAGGAAATTTATTCCATAGGAGAGAAGAGACTTGATTGATTTTTATCATGAATTAAAATATGATTTTAACCATGATATAAAATCAAACTTGGCATGATGGAATAAGTTATTCCATATTTGAGAGGCTTGATGGTTGAGAGGCCACTATATAAAGGACCCAAGGCAAGGTAAGGCTTGGGTGATAATCATAGAGATGAAGGCATAGGCTCTCTCCCTCTCTTTCTCTCCTTCTCTTCTCCCCTTCTTGCCGTGCGCCAACCAGGCCCAAGAAGGAGCACCAGTCGGCCGTCCCTGCCCTTTCCCTGCCGACCACCACCTGTTGCCGGAGAAGGAAGCTCTGGCCATCTCTTGCCTGGAAGAAGGTGCTGCCGGAATTAGAGTTTGCCGCAAGGATCTTTTGTCGCAA
This sequence comes from Boesenbergia rotunda, assembly GCA_024364735.1. NCBI lineage: Eukaryota > Viridiplantae > Streptophyta > Magnoliopsida > Zingiberales > Zingiberaceae > Boesenbergia > Boesenbergia rotunda. Next base: position 45,980 of record JAGFNQ010006867.1, on the reverse strand, counting down.
GCCTCTTCTTTTGCTTCGTTGGAATTTTGATTCCGGCCATCCTTTTGTGGTTAGTCTTCCGACTTCTCTCTTGGTTTTTCTCGTCGCGTTCTCGGAGAATCTAGTAGTTCTCGAGAACACGAAACTCCTGGCTTTGCGAAGTCATCCCGAAGATACTCGGCGTGGACGCGAATAGAGGCGGAGCTTCCAAGGGACGCTTACGGTTGGATCTCGTCCCTTCCTTCGAGTTACACGAGGTAATACGTAAATTAGTTTACGTTTCTGTAAAATTTTAAATATATGATCATGTCTACACAAGATAAAATTGCATGCTTAGATGTGTGGTTAAATAATTTGAGAAATTGTTTATGCTAAACCTTCTGCTGCACGTAATTAATTTTAAAATTACGAACCCGCATCCATGTCAATATGCACCCGGTCCCAACAGTGGTATCAGAGCCGAGGTTTGTGTTCAACATAATCATATAATTGTTTTGCGGAAAGCTTTATCATGATCTCAATTTTGGAAAATTTTCAATTATAGAAACTTTCCAATTATGGTAAATTTTCGATTTAGAAATTTCAAAGTTTTGAAATCCTCATGAAATTTCACAAATTTTTGAAATATCTCTGTTTCTGAAATTTTATGATAATTGTGAAAACTTTCCATTTTTGGAAACTTTCCAATTTTGGAAATTTCCTATTTTGGAAATTTTTCAATTTTGGAAAAATGTAAGTTTTCTTTGTACTAGAAACTTACAATTATTCTGAAATTTTTTTTTTTTGGAAACTTTCCATTTATGGAAAGCTCGCAATTTTGGGCACTTTCTTTCAAGAAAGTCAAGACAAATTATGAGAATATTAATTGGCATTTAAATTCATAATTAGAAATTAAATTATTTATAAAATTCTTTATTTTGGATTGAGCCTCGGGAAGCCGTCCAATTTAAAGTTAGTTGTTATAATTAAATTTCCTAAATTGAATTTAAATTGTTAAATATTAATTTTTATTGAGCCTCGGGGAGCCATCCAAATTAAGTTATTGATATTAATTTTCCATAAATAAAATATGTGATCAAATTTTGGAAATTTTTGAGGTGATTCTCAAACGATAATTTCCTTATTTGATTTATGAGGTGATGCTCTTACATATTATTGTGTCCAAAATTAATAAGGAAAATTGTTTCCTATAGAGTATATTTCCTTAAATAAGATTTTCATGAAAATAATATGTGGTTAAATTAAGGGAATCTGTCTCTTAATTTAATAAGATTTGATTTAGAGAAATCAAAGTCTTAAACATATTATTTCCGAAATTGATTATGATAATTCAGGAAATTATTTCCCAAAATAATTCCTTGAATAAAGTATAAAATTAGAATTAGGAAATCCGGTTCCTAATTCAATTAATGAGACTTGATAAATTAAGTCACATACATACTTTATTAAGGAAATCGTTAGAACATGACATAATTATATGTCATGAATGCGCATAAAAGAAAAGGATGAGACCCAAAACCCCTTACAAAATATTAAGGTCAACACCTTCCATTAATATGGTTAGAACCGGAGTTTTGTTTCTCGTTTGGGTTGATGGACACATCCATGCCTGGCTTGAACCTCAACATGTTAAAACCATGGAATTAGTTTATGATTAATATAGTTGGAGTCAGAGGTCAATCCTTAGTTTTGGTTGTTGGACACATCCAAGCCTGACTAAACGGTTGAATGAGCTCCAACCATATTAAAACTATTTCTTGATTAATGGGTCAGCCTTAAGCTTGGAGCATCGATTTGTTGTGTCATAGCCAAGGTCGATGTAAAGAGAGGTGCAGTTGGGTGCTATGTATATTGTTGCATACTTGTTAATGAGTTAACAACCCAATGATTTATGCAAACATTCAATTAGTTGATAGCATAATGTGATAGTTACATATGCATAATATGTAATCGGTATAATTACCTACATTCATAGCTACGAATAACTTGATGGACTCTAGCCATGGTTGTTCTTATCTATGGTTGGATATCAACCTATTTGGAGATGTTCCTACGATCTCCCGAATTGATAAAAAGGGTTATTCAATTCGAAAAATAAATAGGATTTAATTAATGTATATTGATGCATTCTTTATCATTCTAATCACATAACCTCAATTTGTATTTCTAGGATAATCACCTGATCATGTCTTCTCTGAATTTGCGTTCCATTTTGGACACCAATAAGCTAACTGGGCTAAACTTCATGGACTGGCTTCGAAACCTGAGGATAGTCCTCAAGGCAGAAAAGGTTGCTTATGTCCTTGAAGAACAACTTCCCAACCATCCTCCTGAAGATGCAACTCCAGACCAACAGTGGCCTATTAGAAACATATGACCGATTCTGAACTTGCGAGTTGCATCATGCTGGCCGCTATGGTACCTGAGCTACAAAAGCAGTATGAGCATATGGATGCTCATACCATCATCTTCCATCTTCATGAGCTGTTTGACGAGCAGGCGACTGCAATCCTACAATGCGACATAACAAAAGAAGTATTCAAGCAGATTGGACCATTCGAATGCGCTAAAGAGATGTGGGAAAAACTGATTAACCTACACGAAGAGACTTACAACATCGAGGACTCAGACGAAGAAGAAGAAGATCACCTAAGATACCTTGCACTCTCGGTCCAAGCACAAACATCCGAGTCAGAGTCTGAACCCGAATCCAAACCAGATTTAGAAGACGAATTGACTGAGACGGTAATCGATTTTAAATTCTTTTCAAAATTAGAATTAAATAATCAAACAAATACTGTAATGGTTGAGGAAGGTGTAAATTCTATTGCAGGGAAAACTCTAAGAAAACTGCAAAAGAGGCCTCAACCAGTACCTGAGTCCGACTCAGACTCAGAATCTGACAACGAAGAAGGGGATCATCGGAAGCAAGTCCGAATGGCTCGCGACCACTACAAAATGCCGAAAAAACAATCAAGCAAAAGAAAGATGGGTAACTTTAATTCATATGAAAATTTAATTCATAATATTGCTGATTTTGAAAATCCAGAATATTATTACGATTATGACGTGACTTAGATGATTACTTTTCTCGCTTATGTTTTTTTTGCTTAGAATTAGGATTGGTTAGTTTAAGGACTAAAATGATTTAATTGAAATTTGAACAACATAGTATTGGGTGGAGGTGAGATGATAGTACGTTAGGGAAACCTTCATGGTGGAACTAGCCGAAGCTACCGATCCAAGACCCAAACTAGTTAGACCAAAATCTTTCAAGAAGTAACTTGAAGATGAATTTTATATAAAATGCTTTGTCAAGGAAAGGGTTGATGATCCAATAAGGCTACGGTCAAAGAAGGCCTAGTGCCTCGCCAAGACCTGGAAGCCAATTACTGAAAATCAAATTCACTTTACTATTGTTAGATTTGAATCTAACACAAACTTCAATTAAATCTTAGATTTAACACATTTTTCAAAATCAATAAAATTAACCATTTTTCTCAAAATTAAAATATTTATCTCACAAAACCTATAAGGTTAACATGTTTGATCACGTAGAACTGGGTGAGATATCTAGGACCTAAAAGCATAATTCACTATCCTTTTAAATAAAAAGGTTTGCAAAAGTTATTCAAACTTATCTCTATTTTGTTTTGTCAATTTATTGTATTGTACCCTACTTTTTCATTTCTAATATTTTTTTTTAATTTCATGTCAAATATCATAATAAATAGAGTCTAGGACTTGTTTTGATTTAGTCATTGATTGGTCAAACATAGTCAACATAGTCAAACCCTAGTCAACATAGTCAATCTTGGTCAACACTGAAGTTCCTTAAGGTACCTAGATAAAGTCAGACAGTGTCAGATACAGGGGAGTTTTCTTTCGAAAAATTCAGATTTTTCAAAAACCTTATGCTCTAAAACTTATTAACATTTCAAAATAAGGTTTTCAAAAATTGGTTCACAAACCTTATGCTCTAAAACTTATTAACATTTCAAAATAAGGTTTTCAAAAATTGGTTCAAAAACCTTGGTATATTACTATCTCTTTGGAAAATTATTAACATTCCAAATTGTGTTGAAAATTACCATATTGTTATTCAAAACTATTCTTTTGATTTTAATAAACCCTAAAAACATAGAGGAAGGTCCACTTCATGATCTACAAGGACTCCTAGGTTGTGTCAAATTTAGGGGGAGTTTGAGTCAAAAGAAGAATTTTTGAAATGTGTTTTTTGGTAATTACTTGTTTTGAATAATTCCTTTAATCTGAACTAAACCCTAAGACTCAGAGGAGGATTAACTTGTGGTCAACAAGCCTCCTAGGACTGTGTCAGGTTTAGGGGAAGTTTAAATTAAAAGAAGAAGTTTAAAAATACTATGTTTTCAAATAATCACTATGTTTTTCAAAAATTGTGCTTTTCAAAAATCACTATCACTCATGTTTTTCGAAAAACTATGCTATCATTTCAAAATATGTCTTTCAAATACTCAGTTTTTCAAAATATTAATACTTCAAAATTCATTTTTAACAATTGTGCTTGATTCCGTTTTGATTTTGACAACCCCTAAAGATACAAAGGAGGTCTACTTCATGATCTACAAGGACTCCTAGGAAGTGTCAAATTTAGGGGGAGTCTAAATCGAAAGAAATTATTTCTGACAATTATTTTTCAAAATTATTAGATAATTCTTACAATTTGAATCAAACCTTAAGACTCAGAGGAAGATCGCTTGTAGTCAACAAGCTTTCTAGGACTGAGTCAAGCTTAGGGGGAGATCAAATTAAAAGAATTATTGAGCATTTTTCAAAATTATATGTTTTCATGCACTGCACTTTTAAAATCCTTTTGAAAACATAAATAATTTTTCCTTTAAAATACTATCCTTTTAAATCATTTTGCTTATATGTATACCATTACTTTCAAAATTTTGCTTGACTTTGGAAAATTTTCCAGGACACTTAGGGAAATATCCTTGTAGTTAACAAGGTTTTCTAGGATTGTGTTAGACTGGAAAAGAAACCAAGTCAAGTATTATGTTAATTTTTTTTAATCTTTCACAAAAGTACTTATATTTTTCAAAAATGCATAATATTTTTCAAAAGTACTTATATTTTTCAAAAATGTATAATATTTTTCAAAATACTTATATTTTTCAAAATATGCATAACATCTTTCAAAAGTACTACTATTTTTCAAAATATAATATTTTTAAAAGTACTAATACTCTTCAAGGCACTAATGTTTACAAAGTACGAATATTTTTTTTCAGTTTCAAAAGTGCAATACTAACGTGTTTCAAAGAACAATCTTTTCAATCTTGTTCAAAGTGAAAATGTGTTTCAAATTTTCTTTTGCAGAACATTTGTTTAAAGATTTTCATCTAAATGTACTATTTGTTAAATGAAAATATTTTTATGAGTGCAATCTTTTGAAAAATCATTTCTAAATATAAGTTTTTCTAAGGCAACAGTGTTCTAAGTGCGTGAATTTTCTAAAGACTTACCTACAAATACAAAATATTTTTTTTAAAATTCACAATACTTTTCAAAGTGGAGTTTTTCTTTGGTACAATTTAAGCTGCTTGTTATACTTTCAGAATTATACTAAGTATTTTTTTTTCAAAACTTTGATACACACATTTTTTTTCTTCTGAAATCTTCTTTCAAAAGCTCCTTATTGATATATGGCCAAGGGGGAGAGAAACAGAAAAGAGAGAGAAATTTTTTCTCGTTTTCACAAAAAGCTAAGTATTTCTAAGTGCTTTAAAATTGGTCTAAGCATTTTTCAAAGTACTTTCAAAATTTCTAAAGAACTTCAAAAATCTCTAAGTGCATTTATTTTGAAAATAGTTTTATTCCTAAGTAAAATTTTCCTTAGTAAACAAAGTTTGTCTGAGCAAAACCTTTGAAAATTTTTGGCAAATGTTTCTAAGTAAAGTTTTCTTAGTAAACAAATCTTTGTTTTGGCAAAAAATTGTCCATTTTAAAGATTTTTTTTAAAATAGTTTTAAATGCACAAAATATATTCCAAGGAAATTGTTCTACGTGTGCAAAAGTTGAAACTTTTTAAAGGAAATTTATTTTCAAAATGTTGGCTAAGTAAGCTACTGTTAAGTTTTTCTTGAAAATTATGTTGCAAGCTTTTGCAAGTTTTTTTTTAAATATTCTAAAATATAAGGAGAAGAGTTGTCACATTAAGGGGGAGCTTCATGCATTTTCAGAACATCCATTACGTTGAACATCATTTTTTTGAAAAATTATGAAATCCATTACTTAAAGTTTTTCTTGACAACTATGTTTTTGAGAAATTGTGAAATCCATTACTTAATGTTATTTTAGAAAAACTCAAAAATCCCTCTTAGATATTTTGTTCATCCGTGAATTTTTTTTTGATATATGTCAAAGGGGGAGGAAAGGTCAAAGTTAAGTGTTTTATAACACAATACTTCAGGGTTGCAAGGAAAATAATTTTTTTTTCCAGTTCAAAACTACACTGGTTTTTTTTTCTCTCTACTCAAATTGATTGGTCTTAACTGTCTTGCTTAAACTGTTATATTTTTTACTATTCAAAATTGCTATATTTCATTTGGTCCTAACTGTCTTGCTTAAACTGTTATAATTTTTACTTAACTTTGAATTGTGTTGCCATAAATCAAAAAGGGGGAGATTGTTGGTGCAGGAAGCACCATATCGAACCTTGTTTTGATATTGGCAAAGGATTCAAAGTTAAGTGTTATTTGTGATCTAATATAGTTACTCAAGTGTGCAGAAAGAAGTCCTGGCGAAGGGCAGCTAGGCACCTAACGAAGGGTTGCTAGGCATCGAAGACCTGGCGAAGGGCTGCTAGGCACCTAGCGAAGGGCTGCTAGGAGTCTAAGACCTGGCGAAGGGCTGCTAGGCACCTGGTGAAGGGCTGCTAGGAGTCTAAGACCTGGTGAAGGGCTGTTGGGAATCTAAGACTTGGCGAAGGACTGCTTGGTACCGAAGACCTGGTGAAGGGCTGCTAGGCACCTGGCGAAGGGGTGCTGGGCAAAAGTCCAACTGGAGGAGCTGGTTGGCAAAAGGTAAACTCTCCTGAGAGGAGTAGGTGAGGACGCGTTCCCCGTCGAGGGAACAATAAGTGTCAGTTCGACCTAGGGTTCCATTTGGGAGACCCGAAGTCAGAACCAAGACAGCTACGGCTGTAAAAAAAACTAACTAACATTCTTGCCTTGTTTGTTGTGGAACTAACCTTGGATGCAGGGACCAAAGGAATGTGTTTTTGTAGCTCAGAACGCCCCAAAGGAGAGGGGCAGCAGCTGGGCTAGGCGTCCGGGAGGTCCCGGGCGCTCAAGGTCAAAACCAAACGAGTAGTTAAGCAAGAATCGCTTCGAAAGCTTACTGGGCCAGGAGCCCTGATGGTCCCCGGCGCCCTGGATGTCTTGGGCGCCCTGGGTCAAAGCCAAACTGTGATCGAAGCAAACTCAGCCACAAAGCCAGCGGACCAAGTCAATCGGGGCGCCCCCAATGTCCCGGGCGCCCCCATCAGCTCCAGAGCCGATTCGAAGGGGATAAGCGCTGACCAAGCTTCGGATAAAGGTTTTCGGATCCGAAGGCACGTGTCGGGCGCCCCCAGGAGCAGTATAAAAGGGGATCGACCCCTAAGGCTTCGACATCACTTTTTCTAACGCCTCTACACTCTTCGTTCAAGCGCTCTGCTCCGGAAAACTCCGATCTCGAGATTCTAGCGCCGACGACGACCCTCTGCACCAAAGTACAATCTACACCGGGCGTCGATAACAAGAAGCATACTTGTTTAATTACTGCAATAATTCTGTATCAAACTTTGTAATCTTTTGCGCAAATATAGAATTGCCCGTAGTAAACGGTCAAGGACCGTGGGCCTTGGAGTAGGAGTCGAACGCGACTCCGAACCAAGTAAAACTACTTGAGTTCTGTGTGTGTGTTTTATATAAATTCCGCTGCGTACTTTCTCTTTTTATCGGAAACGTTTTCATGATATTCACCCCCCCTCTATCATGTTTACTCGATCCAACAACAACAAATACAATCAAAGATAAATGAGAAGGTAATCTCAATTTTAATTAATATTTTGCCTAATGATGTGATAAAAAGTGTAGGAGAATATAAAAATGCTCATGAGCTATGGAACAAAATGTTTAGCTTTTCATGAAACCCTACACAAGCATAAGAAGAAGAAGAGTCCAAGGAGATGGTCTTAATGGCCCAAGAGGAGGAGAAGGACCATTCGGATAAAGAGATGACCTTAACATCCGAGGAGGAGAAAGAAGAAGAAAAATCATCTATCTCCTCAAGTGAAGTGGCACAAGAAGGTGAAGAAGTACAATCCACTTCCGAAAATGAAGAAGAGCAATCCAAGGTTGAAGAGGAAGCTAAGAATAATGAAGAAGAAATCTTGGAAGTCAACCTAGACTCCACCTCCACCAAAGAAAAATCAAATGACTACATAATTTTCTTTGGGTGCAATCAAAAGGGACACTACAAGGATAAGTGTCCATTGGGTAAGAAAAAGGAGGTAATTGTTGGTGCAATCTTGCTCCAAGTAATTATGGTTTTCATGTTTGGCTAAACAAGTTTAAGTTAGGCAATGTTTTGTGTTCTAACTTGTGTGCCTTGAGTAAGCAGGAAAGTTCAGGTGGAAGACTTGGCAAGGGAAGTCCAAGAAGAGAGTCTTGGCAAAGGAAGTCCCGGAGGTGTGACCTCTTGGCAAAAGGGAGACTTAGTATGACGAAGCCGATGGAAACACTTCAAGCAAGTGCAAGGATGAGGAGTCGTGGACTCGGAAGCATCCAAGAGAGGCACAAGGCTTGTGGAAGGTGTTTGAAGGCATGAGTCAAGACTAAGGGATGAAAAGAGAAGCTGAAATATGATTTCTCAGCTTCATCAGTCGACTGGTAAGTTGTCAGTCGACTGGGACCACAACCCACAACACACAGAGAATCGGGTCGACTCAAGGAGGGTCGACCAGTTGACTTCCAGTCGACTGGAATTGGTTCCAGTCGACCGGCCAGTCGACTGGTACTGTACCAGTCGACTGGAGGTCGACCGTTGCGAAGGCGGCTGAGGCACTCAATGCATATTTTGTAGCCGTTGAAGCCTCCCAGTCGACTGGCAAGTGAGCAGTCGACTGGAGTCGCGGACGAAGATATAAAACCTAGTGTTTTATCTTGGAGAGGTCAAGGGCTTTCCTGGTGTACGAAGTGTGTGATCATTCTAGAGCTCTCCAAGCTTCACAACTCTCTCAATCTCCTCCTCCAAGCTTTCATTTCATTTGTAAGAGGAGGGAGATCATTGTGTAAGGGTTTCTCCACCTTCAAGTGTGATCTTGAGAAGGAGAAGTTCATAGTGAAGGGTTTGTGTGGTGTGTGTGTGGATCCTTGGATTAGTCACCTTGAAGAGGTGGATACCAAGTAAAATCAGTGAGTTAGCATTGATTCCTTTCCTACCTTCATATTTCTATTTGTATTGCTTCCGCTAACGTGTTTGTAGGAAAGTAAAATCGAAAGATAGCTATTCACCCCCCTCTAGCTAGGGCAAAGATCCTAACAAGTGGTATCAGAGCCTTGGTTAGCTTTGGGAAGATCTAACAATCTACAAAGCATAAAGAATGGCTCATCAAGAGGGATATAGCACCACACGACCACCTTACTTCGACGGGAACGATTTTGCTTATTGGAAAGGTAGGATGGAGTTTTACTTAATGAATGACTTTGAAACTTGGCTTAGTATTGTGGAAGGTTTCGAGAAGCCAACGAATGAACAAGGAGAAACTCTTCCGATCAAGGCGTGGCCAAAAGAGATAAGAAAAGAGGCTCAAGCAAACGCCAAGGCTATCACAACTTTGCAATGTGGACTGTCAAAGGAACAACTAAACAAGGTTGGACCTTTCAACTCGGCAAAGGAGCTTTGGGAAAAGCTCATTGAGTTGAATGAAGGGTCAAGTGAATCAAGAAGAGCCAAGAGGGATCTTCTTGTCGGCCAACTTCAAACTTTCTCCATGAAGCCTCATGAGACCGTAAGTCAAATGCACGGAAGATTCAAGGAGATCGTGAACGGTCTTCATGTGATAGGTGAGAAAGTTGAGAACCGAGATTTGGTGAGGTATGTTCTTCAAGCTTTCCCTAGAACTACCTTATGGGTGTCAATGGTGGATGCTTACAAGGTGTCTAGGGATCTTTCAATTGTCAAAGTTGATGAATTATTTTGTGAATTCGAACTACATGAACAAACTAACTTGTCTTCCAAGGAAAAAGACATTGCTCTATTTGTAGAAAAGAAGGAGAAGAAGAGCAAGAAGAAGGAAAAGAAGGAGGTGTCCTCATCCGAATCCGAGCAAGACTCCTCGGATAGTGAGGAAGAAATGTCCGCAAAAGAAGTAGCACATTATGTGAAGAAGATGATGGGAAGATCCAAAAGATTTACAAGAAGGGATGTGAGGAAAATGTTCACATCCCCAAAAGGTAAGAGTAGTCAAAGTTCAAATTCCATTTCTAATGTCACGTGTTATGAGTGCAACAAGAAAGGGCACATCAAGACGAATTGCCCGGAGTTGAAAAAGAAGGAAGAAAAAGAACACAAAAGGAAAGAGAAGAAAAAGAAAGAAGTGATGGTGGCTCAAGCCGAATGGGACAATTCAAGTAGCGAATCATCGGATGATGAAGAGGAGTTGTGCCACATCACAAGGCACATGGCATTAATGGCACATCAAAGTGATCAAGACGCATCAAGCGAAGAAGAGAACTCAAGTAGCGATGAATCATCATCTAGCGAAGATGAGGTAATGGACTCTCCCAAAGAAAAAGTTCTTTATGATACTATTGCTTATCTTAAGAATGCTTTGGTTAGGTCAAAAACTAAGGTCAAGGGGCTAAAGGAAGAAATTAGGACCCTTAAGGAGGACAAAGAGGAATCATGTGATGTAAGTAAAGTGAATGAGGAGAACATCAAATTAAAGGAGGAAGTTGTTGATCTAAAGAAGCGCTTAGAGAAATTCTCAATTGGATCAAAAGGACTTGACTTGCTCCTAAATAGTCAAAGGGTTGCCTATAGGAAGGCCGGGCTAGGATATAAAGATAAAGAAGTCTCCTATATTTCCCTTGTAAATAGAAAAGGATCATCCAAGAAAAATGGTGTCAAGGGTAATGTGAAACAAGTGTGGGTTCCAAAGAAGGATGTAAAAAATGCAAAGGGTTCAAACCTTAAAGGCAAGGTAAAACAAGCATGGGTGCCTAAGAAATACCTCAAAAATGTTAGTGACTCAAACCTTTGGGTACCTAAGAGTGATGTGTTTTATGTTGTCTAGGTAAAAGAAAAGAAGGACATAAGCATGTGGATCTTGGATAGCGGATGTTCAAGCCACATGACCGGGGATGTGAGAAAGTTTTCAAAAATCAAATACACAAAGAAAGGGAAGGTGTCCTTTGGAAATTGTGGAAAGCTCAAAATTATAGGTAGAGGTACAATTGAGGTATCTTCTACTATCACAATTCATAAAATTCTTCTAGTCAAGGATATGGAGTTTAACTTGCTTAGTGTGAGTCAATTATGTGATTCCGGGTATCAAGTGGAATTCCATACCAATAAGTGCTTGGTTAGACAATTAGGGTTGAAAAATGTTGTCTTGGAAGGGTTTAGGAGGCAAAATCTTTATTACATAAATCTCTCTTATGCTTCTAACCCATCTATTGAGTGTTTCATGTCAAAAGAAGATGAAGGATGGCTATGGCATAGAAGACTTGGACACACCAACATGAAGAATATAGCCAAGGTTGCTAAAATGGAATTGGTAAAAGGCTTACCTAAAGTGAAGTTTGTCAAAGATAAGATGTGTGATGCATGCCAAGAAGGTAAGCAATCAAAGTCTTCACACAAAGGTAAAACTTTAGTAAGCACTAAATTACCTTTGGAATTATTGCATTTAGATCTTTTTGATTGTCATAGTACTCCTTCATTGACGGGAAATAAATATTGCTTGGTTATCATTGATGATTACTCTAGATATACATGGGTTTATTTTTTGAAACATAAGGATGATACCTTAGCAATTCTCATAAGCTTTACCAAACGGGTAGAAAATGAAAGAACCTTGAAAATCAATAGGATTAGGAGTGATCATGGTGGAGAGTTTGAGAATTCAAACTTCTCTAATTTTTGCTTAGAAATGGGATACAAGCATGAATTTTCATGCCCTAGGACTCCCCAACAAAATGGAGTGGTTGAGAGGAAAAATAGGGCTCTACAAGAAGCGGCTAGAACTATGTTGAATGCATACTCTCTTCCCACCTATCTATGGGCGGAGGCGGTTAACACCGCTTGCTACATTCAAAATAGGGTTGTAATTCATAGATTCTTAGGAAAAACACCTTTTGAATTATGGAATGGGAAAATTCCCAAAATTCACTACTTTAGGGTGTTTGGTTGTAAGGCTTACATCCTAAACACAAAGGATGACTTGAGAAAATTTGATGCTAAGGCGGATGAAGGCATTTTTGTTGGGTACTCACTCACTAGTAAGGGGTATAGGGTGTACAATAAAAGAACCCAAGTAGTTGAGGAATCATCAAATGTTGAATTTGATGAATCCTCTAACACTTACCCTAGAAGATCTCCTATTGATAAGGACATAGAAACTAGACAAAAGGAGATAACCCAAGTTTTTCAAAACTTACAATTGGAAAGCAATGATCAAGGGGAGGAAAAGGAGAATCGGATGATGAAAGGAGAAATGATGATGGTGAAAATGTTGAGGTCACTCATTCTAGAACGTTAAGGAATCACCACAATCACCCCATTGATCAAGTAGTTGGAGATATTGACCAAGGAGTGAGAACTAGATCCTACTTTAGGGAACATGCTGGTCAAATAGCTCTAATTTCTAGCTTTGAACCGAAATCAATTAATGAAGCCCTAGGTGATAATGATTGGATTTTGGCAATGCAAGAAGAGCTAAATCAATTTGAAAGGAGTAAAGTATGGGATTTGGTTCCTAGACCCGATGGAAATACAATTGTAACAACAAAATGGGTGTTTAGGAACAAGCTAGATGAGCAAGGCAAGGTCACTAGAAATAAGGCTAGATTGGTTGCTAGAGGCTTCAATCAAGTTGAGGGGCTCGATTATGATGAAACATATGCCCCGGTAGCTAGATTAGAGTCTATTAGAATCCTATTAGGATATGCCGCTTACATGGGTTTCAAACTTTACCAAATGGATGTAAAATCGGCTTTCCTAAATGGAGTCATTAGGGAAGAAGTCTATGTAGAGCAACCACCCGGATTTGAGAGTCAAGACTATCCAAACCATGTTTATAAGCTTAACAAGGCTCTATATGGGTTAAAACAAGCTCCTAGGGCTTGGTATGAAAGACTCTCATCCTTCCTAGTGTCTAAGGAATTTAGGAGAGGAACAATTGACCCAACCTTGTTTATTAAATCTAGAGAAAATGATTTATTTGTTGCCCAAGTTTATGTTGATGATATCATCTTTGGGTCAACAAATGATGATTTTCTTCAAGAATTTATTAAACATATGGAAAATGAATTTGAAATGAGTTTGGTTGGGGAGTTAAAATTTTTCCTAGGTCTTCAAGTCAAACAAACACATGAAGGAACTCATGTATATCAAACAAAATATGCTAAAGAAATGATTTCCAAATTTGGTATGGAAAATGCTAAGGTGGCATCTACTCCAATAAGTACAAATGCTAAAATTGATAGTGATCTTGAAGGGAAAATAGTTGATCCTAAACAATATAGGAGTATGATTGGTAGCTTACTATATCTAACCGCCAGTAGACCGGATATACTTTTTGCGGTAGGTATGTGTGCTAGGTATCAATCTTGTGCCAAAGAATCCCATTTAGTGGTGGTCAAGAGAATCTTGAGATATGTAAAGGGCACCCTAAATGTAGGACTTTGGTATCCGAGGAATCAAAACTTTGACCTAATAGGATATACCGACTCGGATTATGCCGGGTGTAAGTTAGATAGGAAAAGTACTAGTGGTGGTTGCCAATTCCTTGGATCCTCCCTAGTAAGTTGGTGTAGTAGGAAGCAACCATGTGTTGCTTTATCTACTACCGAAGCCGAATATGTAGCCTTAGGAGGATGTGTGGCTCAATTATTATGGATGATGCACACCTTAGAAGATTATGAGCTTCACTACTCCAAGGTCAAAATCCTATGTGACAATATGAGTACCATCAACTTGACAAAAAATCCGGTACACCACTCTAGGACTAAGCACATTGAGATAAAGCATCATTTCATTAGAGATCATGTGGCACGAGGAGATATTGAATTACATTACATTGAATCCAAATCGAATCTTGCCGACATCTTTACCAAACCCCTACCCGAGGCCGAATTCACCACACTTAGGAGGGAACTTGGTATGTGCTTTGTGGAATTCTAGGAATTTAGTATTACTTGATCCCTTAGCATGGAGGCACTTAAATACATCTCACAAGGACTATAGGTTGGCTTGATTGTGTTTTCACTGTGCTATATTGTGGGATGCTAAGGGATGATGCTTATATTTCACTTGTGCTTGTGGCATGTTGATGAAATATCATGTGTATCAATATTGAATGTTAAATACCAACCATGGGGAAAGCAAATGTTCAATTCATGGATATCTTGCCCATCGATCATGGTTGGACATTTGAAATGGCTTAAAACCATTTCTGGGGTGTATTCATGCTAGTGGGTAATTAACCTCTATAAGAATTCAAAGCAGATCTTGAGTTTGGTACAAAGTGTATCAAATAAGTTCACTTCTCGAATTTGTACCAAACTCCTAAGCTATCTTGAATTTTCATGTTGCACTATTTTTCCTTGATCATACATGGTGTAGGAAAGATGTCTGCAAAATTTCAAGTTTTTTCGAATTTTCTGGAATTTCTACGGCATTTCTGAAATTCACCAAAGAAGGCTGAAATTCAGCTACCAGTCGACTGGCTCAGATACCAGTCGACTGGTAGCAGGCGACTGGGAGTCGACTGGGAGGTCGACCAATATCTCTGTACGCAAGCAAGCCTGAAGCCAGTCGACTGGGACCATCCCAGTCGACTGGAGCCAGTCGACCGGGACCATCCCAGTCGACTGGTCTGGCGATTTTCTATATAAAGGGGCACTCGACCGGTCGCCTAAAACCCTAGATCTACTTCTCCTCTTCGACGCCCCTTCTCTGTTTGAGCGTGCCGACCTTCCCCAACCCCTCCAAGCATTAGGTTTTGCTCCTACTCCATCTTCTCCATCCCTTTTGAGTGAGATTAGGGTTTGTAAAGGTGTTGCTTGGGCACCTATTGGCTTTTGGACGATTTTGCTATACCTTCCTCCTCTCAATCATCATGGAACGAAGGTAATGACTTTCTCCTTTCCTACTTCTCTTGTTAGTACTTGTTTTCCATCATGTTTATCAACTAATCAAATTTTTTTGGTGTTGTGTGCTCTACATTAGTTCACCCATGACATTCATGCCTTTCATTCATGCATTTAGGGTTAGGCAAAAACGTGTTGCATCCAAAAAGGGTAAGAGTAGCTCCCAGCAATCCCCTCCACCACCTCGTCGTCAAGGAGAGGGAAGCTCCCAGCAACCCTCTCCTTCTAGACCGGGGCTGCGTGTACCTAGGTTCTACTCTGCGGCCGCTCAAAGAACGTTTGAAGATACCGAGTTCCATTTGATGGATTGCCGGTATCTAAATCGTTCATATTTTCAAGAGAAAACCCCACACCTCATAGAAATAATTGACTACTACCACCTAAACAAATTGACTGGATGCAAAACCGATATCAATGTCACACTCCTTAAGGAATTTTTTGTAAATTTACATTCCATAGGTGGTCATGAGCACAACTTTGAGTCTACTGTAGGGGGAGTAGTGGTTGAGTTCAATCCTGACAGTCTTCGTCACTTTCTACAGTGTCGTGAGTCGGCCAACCCATTTACATGCTTTCCGACCATGCCTGGCCGCATTACGGGTTCTTTCTCTCATGTCACCATCGATCATATTCATCGCCACTATTTTGGCCGTCCTCGACCCATCACGTCGAACATCTTTGAACATACACACATGGGGGTAGTTCAGTACATATGGTATCGCATCATTCTAGACTGCATTCTCCCTCTTGTCACCCGGGGACGGTCTGTCATTCGACTCCCGCATCTGGTTATGATGTATGCTCTTGAGCAGCATTTTGACATAGATGTTGCCCTGCATGTCTTTCTTTCCATTCTACACTTTTCAGGTCCGATCTAGGGAAAACTCTATATGCCTTTTGGTCACATTTTGACAGAGTACTTTGCATCCAAAGGAATTGATACATCTAGGGGTGAGATTAAGAAACTATCCCCTCAATATTGTCAACTAGGGGAACTGCATCTTAAACTCGCCAAGATTGTCTGTCATGGGGGAGTCATGATGTGGAAGGCTGAGGTTCCTCGTCATGATGATTTAGCAGCCGAGGAGGACGCCCCTGCTGTACCTGCGGATGCCGCTGGAGCTGAGGATGCCCCTGGAGATGCTCCTATGCCTGATGCTCAGTACCCCGACTCTCTTGTGGAGCGGGTTACACATTTGGAGGAGATGGTCGGCCAGGGCTTTCAGGAGTTTCGTGACTTTCGTCAGGCGACATATGACCGGTGGACCATGGAGGATCAGCGTCACAGCATCTATGACCAGCGTCAGCTGGAGATGTATGAGATGCTACGTGCTATGCAGATCTCTCATCAGTATCCTCCACCTCCTCCGCCTGCCGACGAGTAGATTGAGTTGCCTTCGAGACTTGTTTTATTAGTCCATATATTGTATCTCGGACGAGGTCCTTTCTGGTTGATGTATTTGGATGACACTTTAGTTACCTGGCTATGGTTGATTTCCCTTCTGTTTGTGTTTTTAGCTGTGTAAAAAAAAACTCTATTTGCATTATGAAGTAGTTTCGTCATTTTGGGTTGGTAATCATATGAGTTGTTTTGGATTATTTTATACTATATTC
>JAGFNQ010006867.1:0-28499 GCA_024364735.1 Boesenbergia rotunda | reverse complement strand
AAGGCTAGATCAGGATTTTGGTCTATCAGTGAGTTTTGAGCAAAACTCACTGATGGACCTCCCATATATGGAATTCTGAAAAACCTAGATCAGTAGTTAGGGTTGAGATAGGAGATGAGATTTTGGGTGCCCAACCCTCTGATCTTGCTGTATCACCAATGTTAGATCAGTGATTTAGGTCTATCAGTGAGTTTTGAGCAAAACTCACTGATTGACCTCCCATATATGGAATTCTGAAAAACCTAGATCAGTAGTTAGGGTTGAGATAGGAGATGAGATTTTGGGTGCCCAACCCTCTGATCTTGCTGTATCACCAAGGCTAGATCAGTGGATTTTTATGTGCACACTAAGTACCAATATTTATCAGTTATCTTCTATAAACGTCTTACACCTATACAACTACAAATTTATTATCCACAAACTTAAATCAGAAGTATTTAATGGTTAACAGAGACCCTGAAATTTTCCCAGTTGAGGCACATGGTGGGCCTGAAATGACTTGATTTCAGGGCCACCCTGGGCCTGAAGTGGATCTATTCAGGCCCAACTTGGGCCTGAAAGGTTTTATTTCAGGCCCACGGTGGGCCTGAAGTGTTTTTATTTCAGACCCGCCGTGGGCCTGAATTGATTTATTTCAGGCCCACCCTGGGCCTGAAATGGATCTATTCAGGCTCAACGTGGGCCTGAAAGGTTTTATTTCAGGCTTTTCTTGGGGCTGAAGTGTTTTTATTTCAGGCCCATCATGGGCCTGAAATGATTTATTTCAGGCCCACGGTGGGCCTAAAATGATTTATTTCAGGCCCACCGTGGGCCTGAATTCATTTTATTTCAGGTCCACCGTATTCCTGAAAAGTAAATTTCATGCTCACCTTGGCCATTAAATAAAATCATGATTTATAGATTAATATTCTATATTTATCTACAAGTTGTGACCAAATCCTGTAATTTTATTTAATTATTAAAATTTACAATTTGAAACAAGTATTTTAAATTTATGGTAGAGATAATCCATCTTACTAATTCAATACAGAATGCATACCAATTTTCAATTCCTTCGAGACGATAAAGTCATGTTTTCAAATTATGTATCAGAAACCAACTTATGGACCTAGATCAGTACTTGGATATATGTCAGTAGTTAGAGTTAACCAAAGAGATGTTATTTCTGGAGTGCAAACTTTGTCCAAATCATTATGAGTTGTTTTCTTACCGTATCAGTTGGTACTCTACATTGCAGCAACTCGATGTGAATCAACATCACACAATTGTTTTGTTTTTCTGGACAACAATTATATTCATACAAATTACACAATTTCTATACAAATGGAGCCGAATCACCAGCAAAGGATGTTTTTTTACAACATTACTTCAAGAGATTGACACTCTCATGTTTTACAATACATGTCTCCCATAATATTTACTGTCAGATCAAATCTCATTTTCGTCATATCTCCTTGTTTGAAATCCATCTTCTCATCGTATAGGAGACATCGGACGTATTGCATAACAAAGAAGGCACAGTCCACGCTGAAAATAACAAACAGTATTTCAGATTTCAATAAGTGGGGTAATAAAATACTTTGATCATTTTAAAATTTTCAAACTCTTCCTCACTTACTGACCTATGTTCTTGTTGGGGACATTTTTGTCTAACGGAGGGCCATTTGTCCAAGGGATGATGACTTTGTAGATATGGATGAATAGCCGTAAGTTCCTCGCAAGTATATTGTTTAAGTTCTTTTACCTGTCAAATATATCATGAATTTAAATGACATTTTTTATCAAATGATGAACATATATATGAATAAAGGTAGGTAGCTCACCGCTGAGTCAAAATCATGCTTATATTTACGGCCACTAGCAAGAGAATTTAAATGAATGAAAGTCATTGCTTCTGTATCCACCGCCAACAAGTGAAAGTGTGTATTATCACTGCACAAAGGTATTAAAATATATCTAAACCCTTGTTCTATCATATCCGTCTTCATCACTTGTTGCATGGAAAACTTTCTTGACGATCTTATTGAAGCCTAAATAGTTGCAAAATCAAAATTATTAATAACCACATCATAATACTAGGTCTTCTACAATCTATTAATTCTTACTAATTTACATCACTTACTGTGAAGAAGGTTGAACAATATATTGACTTGTGGTATGGCCTACCAGATGTGGATGCTCCCCTAAATAACATTTTACAGAAGGCATCAATGACCTCGCCTTTTGTAAAAACCTCTCCATTGAGGATTTGTAAGAATGAATGCAATTTCAAAGCAAAGGGTGTATCCTCCCAGATAAATTCATTATCCAACCTGCCAAGTTAATTGATAAGATTATATATTAAAGCCCCAAATATATTAACTAAACTATGTTTCATAACTTACTTTAGGTTCTCCAATTTATTTATCACGTAGGCCACTTCTTTATCTTGATTTTTCTTCTTCGACTTCATAAAATGCTTCTTCACAAACTACATCGATACAATTTACACCAAACTAATTAATGACCAAATTCAATAAATTTGACGTAATTAATATGAAAATAAGTCACATACATCAATGCCTTGAAGCCTCATTTTGTATAGTTCGAAGGTCCTTCTTTTCTCCTCCTCTATATCTTCTTCAGACATGACTTCCATTACAATAATGGTTTCGCTTACTTCATCCATATCCTCCTCACTAAGTTTCCTTTTTCCCTTGTCCATGACATTTGATATTTGTTCCTTTCTCCGCTTCCCCTTATGTAATAGTTGGTGTCATACTGGACTCTCAATTGGAGTATCCCTGTAATCATACCGAGTTCGGTCACGTCCTCTCCTTGTTCTACAAGATACTGGATCAGAAAGAGGACTGACTACAGGATAGCTTTCTTGAGCCTCCATGCCCTTTTTTTCAATAATTGAAAGTAATTCCTTAACCCTTTCATTCAAACATATATTCTCCTCTGTTAGCTCCTTGATTAGGGTGTCTTTAAGAATGCATTTACCACATGGCCTTACATCTTCTGTGTCATGTCCTTGTGATGTCGCTATTGGCTGTGGAATGTCATCCCCAATCTCAAGGTTCTCAAACAATGTGTTTTCATGTAGTTTAGGAATTATTTCAACAATCACCTGTCAATTACCAAGTACACAAATTTGACTGCCTCTATATCAAACTAACATAGATAAACTAACATAGATCACAGTTTACAATAATTACCTCTTCGGAGCTGATTTGGTTGACAAGGTCCCTCACCCTACTAATATGCGAAGGAATATTCCTCCACTTATTTATTCGGGGTCCTTCAACATTGTATGGTTTTTGAATGGGTACATGCTCCAAAAACCATGCCTACACAAAGTTTTCCAGTCAATTACATTAATAACAGCAAAATATTATAAAATATAATTTAGGTAAATTCTACTCACTGCCAAAAGCCCAGCAAATCCCTTTACATAAGGGAGGTTTGTGGTCCTCTGGTTTCTTTGACTTGATGAAAATAATTCCCCAATCTTAGGTAATTGGGGAGACAAAAATTTATGGATAGCTTCCACCCAGTTGAATCTACCAAGATTGTCATAATTATCTACTATATCTACAAGCCCTAGAGGGACCTTATATGTACTAGACGAAAATAAAACACAAACAAATATATACAAAATATAAAATTTACAAACTAATAACACATTATCCTCTGATTCAACACTTTTAGAATAATGTTTAAGTAAGTCCTCAATTCTTGTTCTAGTAGGTTGTTTTTCTTTTGAGAAGTAAGTACGATAGAGGTCACCCGATGCTTCAGTTGAATTAATAGGGATCGAAACTCCACGGTCCACTATACCCAGTACCAAAGCAACATCTCGTCTGGTGAACGCAACCGGTACACCTGAAACAATTAAAATATTTAGTTATCATCAACAATATAGGATTCAATTTATTTCTCGTTGGGCCTGAAATGAATTCATTTCAGGCCTACCTAGGGCCTGAAGTAAATTCACTTCAGGCCCTCGGTAGGCCTGAAATTATTTCATTTCAGGCCTACCGACCTGAAGTGAATTTCACCTTAAATTCACTCATTTAAATTGATCAAATATCAATCATTTAAGGTCAACTATATCCAAGTTTTATCTTACTATAGATATTCTTTATAATTCATAATTAAAATTATTACCTGAGAATTTAAAAACTTGCGAGGTTGAATCCCAACTTTCAAATATATTAACCAAAATTCCCCGGATATGCTGCAATTCTTGAATGTCCAAGAAAATACTGAAGGGCGACTCTTTGATCTTCGCAATGTGTTGATCTTTTAAAATTTCAAATGCTTCAACAAAATGTTTAAAATGGCCTAAAACACTGCACCAATGTAATTTTTTCCCAAACTCATCTGAACCCTACAGTTTTTATACATTACAAATTTATTCAGCAAAAATAAGTATAAACAATATCACAAGCAGTGTTTATTCAGCAAAAATAAGTTTAAACAATATCACAAGCAGTGTTTATTCAGCAAAATTAAGTATAAACAATATCACATACCTTGGTGATTAATGCCAATGAAGAAGACGATGAGGAACCACCCACAGACCTTTTACCTGCCATTATTATGCAAATCAAACCTGCAGAAACCCTAAATCCTACTTTGATAGTGCCGAGCAGTATCAACTTCAACGTTAACACTTCAAGCAGCCTCAGGATCACACACTATCACTTTCCTGTATAGGAGCCTAGGTTTTGGTTGGGCGGAGGGAATCGAGGGAGTAGCAAACGACTAAAGCACAACTAGGGGCACGCACAATGTCCTCCTTCAACAATACCATTTACGTTTTCGCGGTGTGAGATAGAATGACCTTGCCATCCGAACCACATATTCTTATTTTACTGCAAAAGTGGTTCGGATGTCTCGAAAATGGTAATGGAAAAGGTGTATTGTGGCGCCAAGGGTATAATAGGAAGTTCACTTAAAGGGCTGCGCCCTTTGGTAAAATAGAAACTATGGGACGCCCTTTGATAATTACGTATTATTACGTACGCCCTTTGGTAAATTACCGTAAAATTAATATTTCATTCTAATAAGGTACGTGGACTACATGGATAAATCCTAGTGATCGAAACATACCAAAGGAAGTTATCTTGAAGATCCACACAATGGACCAAGAAATTAACACATTTTCAATGTTTTTTTATTCCGTTCCACAAAAATGCCCTGTGCAGTGTGCACGGTCACTTAATTAAATATCGATATTGTAATTACCATCGTTGCCATGCATGTGACAACTAAGACCTGAACCTTTTATGTGCCTTTCCACTCGTGATCACAATCATCTACTAATTATTAAATACCACCACCCACCCTTGCGTCCGACTTTGTTCGACGACGGAGGTCCATTCTATAACTCGCGCTCGCATTGAATATGAATAACGGCCACGATCTCACATTGAATGCGTTTAACTGAAGGTTAATTTGATCCAGTCGCGTGGTGTGGCATACAAAACCAAGTCAAAATTCACATGATCAACTTGTTTTGTAGATCCCTTGGACCAACTCAACCAGACTTTTCTCAATCACAGACACAAAGACAGACACAAAGCTGAGTCTGAGGAAACCGGGAATTCCTCCGCTCGCTGCACTGCAGCTCACGTGAAGGCAATGCCATAGGCGAGGAGGCGAAGCTGCAGGCAGCGCTCAGCGCTGTGCGTGGTACTGCCGACACAGCGGAGAAAAACAAACGATGGAGTCGCGTAAGGCGGACAGGGAGGGACGTCCCCGTACTTTCACGGGGTAACCTTGCCACATCATCAATTTTGGTGCCGGCCATCCCCATCACGTTATTTATTATAATATTTACTATGGAATGGCGGTGCGTCAAAATAAGGGCCCTGAATAATGGTGCTTTCCGTATTTTCTCATATATTTAACTATCGAATTTAAATTTTGGTAAATTAATAGTCGAGGGAATTAGGTGTAATTACGTATAATTGTATAAATAGGACCGAGCGATGGCCCCCTGGAGCAGAAGGGGTCTCTTCTCTTTGACTCGGTATGTCGTACGCGTTTTCTTCGGTTCCAATCTAGTCTTCTCTTTGCTTGCTAGCTTTGTTCCTTTTCCTTGCTGCTGTGGATTTGGCGGCTGGTTTCCCGCTCTTTGGAGTCCTTAGTTGCGGATTTGAGTGAGGAATGGGGGAGTCACCGCGGGTGACGGAGCAGTGAGCGGATGGGGCGCGCCGCCAGGTGGTTGCGG
Source organism: Boesenbergia rotunda (assembly GCA_024364735.1). NCBI lineage: Eukaryota > Viridiplantae > Streptophyta > Magnoliopsida > Zingiberales > Zingiberaceae > Boesenbergia > Boesenbergia rotunda. The sequence continues at coordinate 22,276 of JAGFNQ010006867.1, read as the reverse complement.
GGACTTCTCGGCGGGAAGAAGAGCGGCGTCGGCGAGCTCCCGGCGGAGCACAAGGAGAAGCGCAGATGGGGCTTCGGCAAGTCCTTCCGGGAGAAGGAGCGGCCGCAGCTGCTGCAGCAGCAGCAGCAGCAGAAACGGGGAGAGACTCCCTCGCCGGCGGTATCCGAGGAGCGGAAAGGATCGCGGAGGGAGATGCGGCTGCCGTACGAAAGGGCGGTAATGGACGAGGAGAATCGGAACAAGCGGGCGATCGCCGTCGCGGCGGCCACGGCGGCGGTGGCGGAAGCAGCGGTGGCCGCTGCGCAGGCGGCCGCCGTGGTAGTGAGGCTGACCAGCGGCGGACACCCCGCGGCGGGTGTCGCCGCTGGGATGCAGGAGGCGGCGGCGATCAAGATCCAGTCGGCATTTCGCGGTTATCTGGTTAGCTTCTTCCTTATCTCCCAGTATCAACTTGAGAAGCACAAATACTTCAAAAAAAAAAAAAAAAGTGGCGAGAGCTCCAAATTCAAGCTAGAAACATAACCAATTTTTTTCTTCAGTTTATATCCTTAAGTTTCTTAACTGCCAAGTTTGATATGAACTATGGATCGGCCATGATGAACATCCGGATTCAACTTTTTACCCGATTTGAGTCGGTGAAACACAACAATCAAGCGTTTGGAAGTGTCTGTGCCACACCCATTGGAGCAGCGTGGTTCCAATCGCTCCTGTCATCTCAAAGTTGCCATCTTTTGCATATTGTAGGCCCGATACTTCCTCTTCCCTGTACCTTCGTTGCCATCTCCCTTCATTTCCTTTACATCATTCAATTATCTGCTGTCTTGAATCAATTCCTCTCTGCGTGACGATGCGGCATTAATGGACGTATCACTGGTCATAGATCCACAGGCATCCTCTCTGCTTCCTTCTCATTCCTTTCCTAGCCTGTCCTTTTGCTCTCATTTGTTGATAGTGAAACGCCCACACAAAAAGATGGTGCTTTCTCGTGTTAGAAATGTCCACTTGACTCCGGGAATTCTACGGACCACAGCATAAGATATCATCATCACTCCTTTTACTACACATTTACTTCGTTACTCTTTGCTTAACGAAATAGCAATTGCAACTGGTCAGTGACTAATTGGTATTTCGTGAAGGCGAGAAGAGCACTGAGAGCATTGAGGGGGCTGGTGAAGCTTCAGGCATTGGTCAGAGGCAACATTGTTAGGAAACAGGCGGCCGAAACGCTGCGATGCATGCAGGCACTGGTGCGGGTTCAAGCTCGAGCACGGGCATCCCGAGCCATCGGCTTGGAGACGAGTGCAAGTGACAAACGCCCTCGAACTCATGCTGTGAGTTCATGTGTTTCTCTCCTGCCGCGAAGCATAAAGAGGGACTCATTGCTAACGCTTCATTTTTAACAGGGCCTTCCGACTGTCGATCCGTACGAACAAGCTGTTCGAGCAAACGGTGCCAAATCTGATAATCCTTGCACTCTGAAGGTAAATCCTACTCATTAATCGTGAATCTTCGAACGTCCTTCAAAAAGAATCTCACTGTGTTCATGCTTGTTCGATGCGCACGCAGAGGAGTTCCTCCAAGTCCACTCGAATGGAAGCGGTTGATTCCGACAGAGCAAGCACTGCTGCTTGGAACTGGCTGGACCGATGGATGGAGGAGAGGTATTGGGACAGCCGAGAAGCTGTCCGGAAGGCAGGAAGCTTCGTGTCGACGGACGATGAGAAAAATGCCAAGATCTTGGAAGTAGACACCGGTAAGCCACAACATCCCAGCCACAAGAAGCATCAGCACCAATTCTCCAACTCAACCCCAGATCACAACAGCCATAGCTTTACCACTGCCGCGGAGTCGCCATCTAAGCACTCCAGCGTCCAACACTCCGTCCCTAGCCCAGCCTCTGTGGACATACACCAATGCCTCGGCTCCTTGATGTTCCCCGTCGAGATCATGGACTACGGCGAAAGCCCGCAGTTCTTCTCCGCCTCATCTAGGCATGGCAATGCAAGGAAGGGTCCCTTCACGCCTTCAAAGAGCGAGTGCGCGAGGAGCTTGTTCAGTGGTTACTCAGACTACCCGAACTACATGTCAAACACGGAGTCTTCCAAGGCCAAGGTCCGGTCACATAGCGCGCCAAAGCAGCGTCCTGAGCTCGATAAAACAGGTTCGACCAAGAGGTCGTCGGCTCATGGATACGGACAACCCGTGGAAGGGGCATTAGCTCAAAGATCGTCTTCCTTGCACGCCAAGTTTGCGAACAAGGCCTACCCAGGTTCAGGGAGGTTGGATCGGTTAGGCATGCCATTGAAAATTTGAAGGGGATTATGGATGTCTTTTTTTAGTTCTTAAATTTCCACTCATTTCTTTGAATGACGAATCGAATTAACGGACTGTCATGTATCTAATGCTAGTCTCTTTTTTTATTATTGTTATTTACTTTCTTTGATGCTTTATTCATGTTGAGTGGGCTTCGATAACCTGAAGCGGAGATCTCAAAGTTGATGGATTAAATGGCGTGACCAAACAGGTTGGGGGTTTAGTTGGGGAAATGAATGTTGTCGGTGGGGGAAGGCCGTCGGTGGGGAGTGGCGTGTAGGCTACGTTCTGTCCATGAGCGAGGCGTATTAATTTAAGGCGATGCTCCTTGCTGCTTGTGAGGTTCCGATACAAAGGCTTTAGTTCTCCCAGGATTTTGCTCCTCAGTGACTGAACAGGGTGATTTACAAAGTCCAACAGCGTGGATCCAACGGCCCCGTCAAAGGGGGGCAATCGCTCTTGACTCGCCATCACATTCCCCAGTTTGTCCCTGACAGCTCAGATGTTATGTTCTCGCCGGTAGGTACGCCGCGGTAGAGTCTTCCCGAGAGATCTGTTTCACACGGAAGGAGTGTAAACTACTCAAACTTACTTGATGACTAGTGATCCGGTCGGTTAGGATCGTCCGGTCTAATAATGTGGCTTAAGGTGAGCGCGTGGACCGGGTCAGGATCAAATTCCCTCAGAAGGTCGTCCAGATGACATTTTCAGTTGATTGAACACCCAAGAAGACTCACCTATATTCTAGCAATTGAGCGCTAGTCGGGCACCTGGGAAGGGTTCATGATCTAAATAAAAAAGACTGAAATTATCAAAAAAAATATCCTAAATATTAAACTCTATGAAAATAATAAATAGATTAAAATTACTTTCTCAAATTGCTCTTCTTTCCTCATTAGAAGGCTCAGATTTGTGCGTAAGAGAGCATAAGAACTCAAAGAAGAAGATGGAAAAATTAAATGTGTTTGGTTTAAGTCATTTTCTTTTCATTTTCTAAAAAATTATATTTTCTCATTTTTGGAAAATAATTTTTAGATATTTTCTAATTTTTTCAAAAAATGATATCTTTTTTTCTAGAAAATAAAGGTAGAAAATAGAAGTCAAATATCGTTTTTTAGAAAATCATATTTTATCAAAAATGAAAATAAAAAAACAGATAAACCAAACACCAAAGCGTGATAGAAGAAAATCATACCTTCACTTATTTTCACAAAACCTTATATAGTTGTGGAGATGAAAGATTCATTTGAGCTATCACGCGAGCCCTAGGCGGGTCGTGTAGATGATCGCACCAGTGAGGCGTCATCCATTGGCCATCCGCACGAACGGGTCATTGCGCTAGGGGCAATAACTAATCTATTCTTGGGGTTGTCTGGTCATTACCCCGATGTCACTTTCCAAAGTGACAGGTTCACTATGGTCGGTTCTGTGTCAAAGACTATCGACGGCTGAGATCAATGAGAGTCCATTCGTACAAAGTCCTCACTGTCCTACCAACACTCAGAGTCGGCCCAAACCTATTTAAGTCCCTAGGTGAAAAAAAAATTAGGTCTTTAACATTGATTAAAAAAAAATTAACTCGTTCTTTTTCATTCGGACTTACAACTGACAACCGACTTGATAAAAATAAATGTATTCAAAATTGTTTAAAAACTAGGAAAGATAAAAAAAAAAGTCTAATTATTCAAATAAAAGACAAGATAACAACCTTTACAAAAAGGAGTAAATGAAATGGGAGAATAATAGAAAAAAATATATATTTTCATCCTCAACTCATCATCACTGTATATCATAAAAAATAAATAAATAAAAAATACATATACAAAATGATAAAACTTAATATAATCTTTAGGAAATGATGATCGTAGCGAGATCAAACTAGCCATTATCATTTATTAAGAACTAAATAAGCTATGTTAGGAACAGAATAAAAGAAAAAATAAATCATATTTTCATTACCTAAACCAAAATAGTTGTAAATGATAGAATAGAAATAAAAGGGAAATCAAAAAATTTATTTATGTAAAAACATATAAATAAAAGCTAAACCTAATGTCTATCGAGGAAGCAAAATGACAAAAATATCTAACTCATTATTGTTCAAAAATAATAAAATCTTTTATTTCGATCGAACACAATATGGATGAATCCCTCAGCATTTGAACTTAATCAAGCAAGGAGCATAATAATAACAACCGGATCAATGTGACAACGTTAGATGTAATTTCTTTTTCCCAATATTAACGAGCGAGAGAAGTACAAATAGGGGGAGTTAGTCACAGGAAGAGGGGGAATTAAAAAAAAGACTAATATTTTTATTTTGCATTGCATGGATAAAAAAAATTTCTAATTCATGTTCTTTCCAATCAGAAGAGAATGCGTCACTAACAAAAAATAAATATAACGAGAGAAGATTATGGTTGAAAGATATTGAAGAGGAATACATTAGATCTTATAATATAGCATACATAATAAAAATTAAATTTAAAATATTAAAAAGAGAGCCGCTTATAACTCTATCCATTGGAACCATAATAAGATTTTTATAAAATCTGTAGTTTTGACTAAAAATTGAAATACGTGAATTTTTTATCAAGACCCTATTTTTTCCATTCCCTTAAAATAGATAATAAAAAATATATTTAATATATCAAAAATAATGGACCCCAATAAAAATTGAAGTCATTAAGGCCTATGCCTAAAGACGGCTCTGCCACCACTATGGTAGGATCCTATTAATGTAGAGGGCATCAACCCAATGTTCATAATCATGATAGGGCGATGAACCGATCGGATTTATTCGGGCAACTCAATCTCGTTGAATTTTTGGCAGAATTATAAAATTTTAGCAAAATTTTCAAAAGGCCACCATCATTTTTTTTATTTACTAACCGTCCATATAAAATCTCTTTAAAAAAATCTTCTCCTTCCTCTCCTGATGGGACCAATTCAATACGATCACTTAAATTTTAAATTGTCATAATTTTTATTCGGCACTCAGAAATTTGATTCCATTAGTACTCACACTTATAGAATTTAAAATTTTATGTTTATTATGGACAATCCTTAACCGTCAACTTTCAAATCAAAATTCCATCACTTAAACTTTTTTCGAAGCCTCAAAACATATATTTCTAATATTTTTACTAATTTATATTCTTTATATTAGGGAATTTTATTATTTCTAATATTTATTGGATATACGTCATTTTTTTTTTATTATGAACTTTTCTTTTCCTATAAGGATCTCTTTCTTTCCTTTATAAGATAGCAATAGCAGTCTATAAAATTAAAATTTCTTTTCTTATTAAGTCTTAGGTCAGAGTGCATATATAAACATCTATTCAATTGTATCGGAAATCATCCTGTATTATTAACAAAATTATCTTTCTTTGATAAATGCCGGATTTTTCTTTGTTTTCTTCGGATTCTCTTCTTGTCTTCTCCTCAATTTCCCTTCTCGTTAGCTCACAAGATAATTGTTATCCTGCCCAACATCAATTAGTATCAGAGTAGATTAGATTCAATGGAAGATCATCGTGTCGTGATCGTAACAATAGGCAGGTTCAAATGTAGGAGGCCAAACACTGCGATTGTAACGTTCATGAGTTGTCGAATGAGAATTTATAGAAATCTCAGATTGTGGATCTGAATCTACTTTCGATAACCCATATCACTGGCGATCTATATATCTGTAATATCATGGCCTACGGAGACCTCGATTTTCAAGTTAAATTGTTTGAATTTTCTGATTCATTATCAACAGAGAACTTTATTAATTGAATCCATTAAAACGGATCTTCTATTACCAACAAATTTTGAATTGGATAAAGATGAAATTGACTACCATCGTACCATACTATAGTTGGAACGCATCAATTGGTAAGTGGGAGAAAGTAGAGATGTGCCTCAAGTACTTTATTTTTTTCATTACTAAAATCTGAACCCACTGAGCAATCACCCTCTAAGCTATATTAAGGATCCACTTTGAATAATAGTTAAGTATCCTAACCCACTGGTACCTGTGATTTTAAGCAAGTTTAGTTAGATATCAAACTTGATTTCAGCATGAACCTCACATCCAAGTGTCTAACGATTGTGCTCTAATTTCTAATGGATAGAAAGGTTAAAAAAAATGATGAACTAAATAACAGATAAATTTGACATGATTGTTTAAATCTTACTTGAAAAACAGTGAGTTTAAGGGAAAAAAATAAAGATGTATAAGTTTTAAAGGGGAAGGAAATCTAAAATATATATTTTTTCAATCTTATTTTTGTTTTAGAAATCAAATCAATATCTAATTTAATAAACAAGGATATTTTTGTAACATTATATATTTAACCTTCATTTTTATACATTTCCTCCTAACTAACACATGTTAGGTTAATGAACCTTTCTTCCCTCCTTGTATAAGAAAAATATAAATATTTTATTTTCTTCTCGTCCCCTTCCTTTCGTCGCTCTTTCATGAATAAAACTTCTTCTTATCTCATCCAACCAGGACCAATGCTACAAGATGATAAATGGTGATTCGCTCGTCCCACTGCCCTAAATTAATCCGTCTCAAAATCAATACGGAGAAAATAAATCACGAATGCTACTAGACCGGTAGTTAGCACGTGAGAGACCCAAAGCTACAAGAGCAACCTCATGATTTAGATCAATTGATTCAATTTCTTGTTCCCTAAAGAATAGGTTCCAACTATACTCCCTAACATTGGGTTCGAGGTCAATTTTTTAGCCACTTCATCAACTTATTAATTTCAAACATAAATCAAAATAATTCTTCATTTATTAAATTATGTTTATCATACTTAAACATAATTATGTGAACGCATCCAATGGTGTTTTGTCAGCTAGGTGAATTCCGAGAGCCATTTGGATTGTGACAGGCCATAATTTCTAAGGCAACATTGCCCATCAATGAATATGACCAAATAACAAGGACATGTGAACTTTGCATGCATTCGTGTCTTAATAAAGATAACATTAATGCTTTCTTTGCATGATAATCGAACTATTCTTGGATTTCTAGATTAAAAAAATGCATTTTCAATTTCTAGTGATTTTTTTATACCATTCTTTCTCTTCTTTTTAATGCCTCTCTTTGTTTGTTTTTTTTCCCTGCTCGACAATGCGAATGTCCTCTGTTATCTTCTTCTTGCTTTTCACGAGCACCCAAATTTTTTCATGCACTTCTTTTTCTTGTATGCTTCGTTATTGTGAGCAATGAGTAGATTAAATTACATACTCGATCTCAAATTCAATACTAAATTGATAATTTTACTATTAAATTTTTAAAAAGATTTTATAATCTTAAAATTAAATGTTTATTTTTTCTTAATCCTAAATTTTAAAAATAATAATTTTAATATTATAAAATGGAAGGTGTCCCGATTTTTTTTTAAAAATATGATTAAACACTATAATCCAATTAGAAAAGTGAATCCTAGGAGTTTTCGATTTTAATTTTTTTTTTTGCTTGAACATTATAACTCAATTGAGAATGTGAGCCCTAAGAGTTTTTTATTTTTAATTTTTTTTTTATCTTGAACACTATAACCTAATTGAAAGGTGAACCCTAGACTAAAATAAAAATAAAGTGTTAACTTTGAGATAAAAAAGTCTTTTCAAAAATTTAATATTAGAATTGTCAATTTAGTATCAAATTTGCTACCCAAAATATATTTTCCTCGTAAATTAGACATTATTTTGACATCATTCGTGACCTCTTGACTCTTGTTCAACAAAATTTATGCCCCGGGCTATGATACAATGAAAGAGCTACTAATTATATCTCAAGTATTCGTTGTTTACTCCCCAGTTATGACATATTTTATAAAAAAATTTCTTCTAAATCGGACGCGCAACCATGGGATGTTGGAATTCTGGACCGTCCATCGTGAACGCTTCCCGATTTACCCTAACCAGTGGAAAACTTTTTTGGAACCGGATCAGTCATCTCAGGTTCGACGTTACCCAACCTGGTTAATTATTCTTGTCCCTATAGGATAGATTGATGACTAACGCATGTGTATTATTATAGGTCTGGAAATCAAAATCTGACAAAATATAATAAATCAAATAACTAAAGTATACTTAATTGATAAGATGAGTTAAATGGTCAATCGAGTTTAATAAATTACGGGAAAGGAATGAACCTAGTCGAACGAGCATATTGACTTGCTTAGTGAGCATTTTACAAAATAAGTGGACTCATGAGGTCAGCTACAAATCAATCAACAAGATATATATAAAGGCTAAAGAATAAATCAAATTGTGAGGGATTTGAATGCGGTGATAAAAGGCAGGGCGTTCTCATATGCAATACGTATTCAATTTCCATGCTAGACATTTTACATCCGTGATGTTTGAACTATTTTGATTATTAAAAAAATAAATTAAATTAAAATAAGTAAAATTTCCTCATAATTCATCCCTAATTTTATAATTAACGGTCAAGTGGTTAAAACATAAAAGGAGTTTTTCTTCTGAGAGATGGACGAGGTAGTCAAGTTGATGAAATCATAAAGATTAGGTGATGTGACCTAAGTGATTTAGGTAAGTTCTATAAATCACCTAAATTGGATAATAGTAACCGATGAAAGCAATAAACACTTTAAAATAAATTAGATAGGCCATATAAGTCAAATTAATAAAAAAATAAACATTTTAAAATAAATAAATAAAAATAAAAATATTTCTCAAATTATATTATTCAATCATTGAACGAAACAAAGACATTTAATAAAATATTTTATTTTTCGTCAACTCAATTTTAATGTCGCCTTCAACCACCCGTCTTTTATTTGCCTGTCATTCTCACAGCCAGTTCTTAAACATCCCGGTGGAGGAAAATACATTAAATGTCCTTCTCATTTCAATCTTTTCTCATTCATGTCCTTCAAAATTTTTCTATGTCATTTATATTTCTGATCCACAATTTAATTTTCAAAATACGTCTCTACCATCAAATCTCTATTAATATTTAATAGAAAATTTCAAAAATACATCCCAATAGCTAGAGTGCTCGTCCTCCTCCTCCTCTTGGTGGCGTTGCCCTTCTATCATAGACGGTATGATCATCAGGAAAATCTCGATGCGTCCATAGACGCCTTGGAGTCGGGAACGGTCTCTGTAGCCGCGGTTGCCGCGACACAAAAGATGCAGAAGGATTCCGAGGCGACGTCAGGCCGCAAGCTTGTTGGAGCGAAGATTAGATGGCGAGGACGATGATCGACAACCAGGTGGCGGAGAGGAGATTCAACGTGTCATGGAGATTCGATGTGGATCCCAACTTCGATTACCTTATCTGGTTGCATTTCTCCGAGCTCGTCTACGACAAGCCGAACCAGAGGGATTTTACGATTTATATAAACAACAAGATGGTGGCGGAGAAATTTGATGTGCTCGTTCGAGCCGGTGAGAAGAACAAGGCGTACCATGAGGACTACGTGGAGGTGATCTCGCAGAAGGTGGACTCGCTTTGGGTGCAGTTTGAGCCAAATTTGCTGTCGAGCGGATCCGACACCGACGCCCTGCTCAACGGCGTCGAGATCTTTAAGCTGAGCCGGAACGAAATTCTCACTCATGCCCACACGCGAATCAGCGCAGCGCAAGGTAACAAAATCCATTAAAAGCCGAAGAATAAGACTTTATGGGCGGTCGCGGCCGCCCCCGTAGGATTAGTGGGCATCGCTTTGTTGGTTTATTACATCGCCGAAAGAAAACGCTGCCTGCAAAGAAGAGTTCTCCAGGAAACACAAAGAACGCGGCAACAATCAAGAGTTTGCTCAGCTCGAACAAGAACAGGGTCAGGAGAATATTCAGCGTGGCAGATATTAAAATTGTGACCAGGAGCTTCGCCGAGCGTAACATATTTCTAAAATTCTCTGTTAAATATTAACGGAAATTTGACGGTAGGGACGTATTTCGGAAATCAAATTGCGGATAAAGGATATAAATAGCATTGAAAAATTTTAAAGGACATAAATAGAAAAAAATTGAAACAATAGGGACATTTTAATATATTTTCCGGTTTCCCTCTCAGTGGCTTTGTATTTTGTACTTACTGCATTTGTACTTTCTCATACTTAAAAACTACATGCTAATTATGCTCAATGATATTTTACCAAAGGGTGCATGTAACTTTTCGAATTAACCAAAAGGTGTACACTACTTTGATATTTACCAAAAGACACACTTTTTTTAGTACTCTTCCCATTTTACCCTTCTGTCAAATCTAACTGCATACAATTACTTTTTTCTTTCCTCTCTCTCTTATGCACACAACCTGTTTTCTCTTTCTTCTCCTCTCTTCTCATTCCTAACTATTTTTTATGCATTTCTTTCTCTTTTCTCTTCTCTTTCTTCTCTTTTTTAGATGAATGCATGCATACATGGAAAAAATATCAGACCCATTTGGGCTTGATATTTTTCATATCAGGCCCAACGTGGGCCTGATATGAAAGTTGTTCGTCGACCAATTGAGGCTATAGGAGATCTCCGACCAGCTTCGTCCAGTGACAGATCAATTCATCGATTCTATGTTTGCATTGTTCTTGAAGTTCCCTACTTTTTAATTTTGACTCGAGTTTTTTTTCGAAAACAAATTTTAAAAATTAAAAGAAAAATAAAATGACATAAAATTTTATCATCAAATGATTAAAATGAATTGAAACATACGTGCTTTTTAGATCTAGATTTGAATATTAATATTTAAATTAATTAAAATATTTTTTATTAAATTAAAATTAAAAGATTATATCAGGCCCAACATGGACCTGATATGATTTTATATCAGGCCCAATGGGCCCAATATTAGATTTCTTTCGATTCTTTATTATTACATTTTAACACCTTGAAGAAGTCCAAATAAACAATGGATAGCATATTTGAACTCCTTGTAACCTCAGAAATCCACTGGAACTCAAATTTGTAAAAACAGAGCTCTCTAGGTCAATCAGTGGATTTTAGTCAAAACCCACTGATTGACCTAGAGAGCTCCGATTGTAAAAATTTTAGTTCCCGTGGATTTTTGAGGTTACAAGGAGTTCAAATATGCTATCTATTATTTATTTGGACTTCTTCAAGGTATTAAAATGTAATAACAAAGAATTGAAAAAGAAATCTAATATTGAGCACATTGGGTCTGATATAAAATCATTTCAGGCTCATCGTGGGCCTGATATGGTTCCATATCAGGCCCAACACCCACAATGTGTGATTTCTTCTCGGTTCTTAATTATTACATTTTAACACTTCAAAGAAGTTCAAATAAACAATAGATAACATCTTTGAACTCCTTTTAATTTCAGAAATTCACGAGAACTGAAATTTTTACAATCGGGGTTCTCTTAGTCAAATCAGTGGGTTTTGACCAAAATCTACTAATTTGACCAAGAGAGCTCTGATTGCAAAAATTTCAATTCCCGTGGATTTTTGAGGTTAAAAGGAGTTTAAATGTATTATCTATTGTTTATTTGAACATCTCCGAGGTGTTAAAATGTAATAAAGAAGAACCGAGAAAAAAGTCTAATATTGGGCCCATTGGACCTTATATAAATTATATCAGACCTATATTAGGCCTGATATGGAATTCATATCAGGCCCAACGACCCAAATATATGATTTTTTCTCGATTATTTGTTATTATATTTTAACACCTTAGAGAGGTCAAAATAAATAATAAATAACATATTTGAGCTCCTTATAACCTTAGAAATCCACGGAAACTGAAATTTTTTCTATCGGAGCTCTTTAGGTCAAATTAGTATTTTTTGGTCAAAACCCACTTATTTAACATAGAGAGCTCCGATTGAAAAAATTTTAGTTCCCGTAGATATCTAAGGTTAAAAGGAGTTCAAATATGCTATCTATTATTTATTTGAACTTCTCCGAGGTGTTAAAATGTAATAACAATGAATCGAGAAAAAAATCTAATATTAGTCTCATTGGGCCTGATATGGTTCCATTTCAGGCCCAACAGGCCCAACGACCCTAATGTGTGATTTTTTTTTTGATTCTCCATTATTACAGTTTAACTCCTTGGAGAAGCAAAATAAACAATAAATAACATATTTGAGCTCCTTATAACCTCAGAAATCTACGAAAACTGAAATTTTTACAATCGAAACTCTCTAGGTCAATTACACATTGGACCTGATATGGAATCCATATCAGGCCCACGTTGGGCCTGATATTGAACCATATCAGGCCCACGTTGGACCTGAAATAGAACCATATCAGGCCCACGTTGGGCCTGAAATGGAACTATATCAGGCCCAACGTGGGCCTGATATAATTTATATCAGGCCTAATGACCCCAATATTTGACTTTTTTCTCGATCTTCGTTATTAAATTTTAACACCTCGGAGAAGTCCAAATAAATAATAGATAGCATATTTGAACTCATTGTAACCTCAGAAATCCACGGGAATTGAAATTTTTACAATCGGAGCTCTTTAGGTCAATCAGTGGGTTTTGACCAAAACTCATTGATTGACCTAAAGAGCTCTGATTTCACAAATTTGAGTTCCAATATATTTCTGAGGTTATAAGGAGTTTAAATATGCTATCCATTTTTTATTTGGACTTTTCCAAGTTGTTAAAATATAATAACAAAGAATCAAGAAAAAAATCTAATATTGAGCCCATTGGACCTGATATGGTTCCATATCAGACTCAACGTGGACCTGATATGATCTTTTAGTTTTAATTTAATTAAAAATATTTAATTAATTTAAATATTAATATTCAAATCTACATTGAAAAAACAGGTAGGTTTCAATTTATTTTAACCATTTGATGATAAAATTTTATTTCATTTTATTTTTTTTTAATTTTTAAAATTTATTTTCGAAAAAAACACTCTAGTCAAAATTAAAAATGAGAGAACTTCAAGAACAATGCAAACATAGTATCGGTAGATTGATCTGTCATTGGACAAAACTGATCGAAGATCTCCCGTAGCCCCAACTAGTCGACGAACAACTTTCATATCAGGCCCACGTTGGGCCTAATATGAAAAATATTAGGCCCAACGTGGGCCTAATATTTTTCTCATGTTATGCATGCATTCATCTAAAAAAGAGAAGAAAGAGAAAAGGAAAGAGAAGAAGATGCATGAAAAATAATGAGGAACAAAAAAAGAGGAGAAGAAAGAGAAAAATATATTGCATGCATAAGAGAGGAAAGGAAAGAGTGATTGCATGTAATTAGATTTGTCAGAAGGATAAAATAGAAAGAGTACTGAAAAAAAGTGTCTTTTAGTAAATATCAAAGTAGTGTACGTCTTTTGATTAATTCGAAAAGTTACATGTGCCCTTCGGTAAAATATCGTATGCTCAATGAAGACAAAAATAAAAAATAAAAGTGATTTCGATTGCTCCCCCGCGTTCTTCATCGTCGGCGGCCAGTCGGCCAGATAGCGAAATGAAAAAAAAGATAAATCATAATACCAAAGAGGATATTTAATTCTCAGATAAAATAAACCCCATCAGAATTAACTTTTGTCCAATGAAATAACTGTCATGAACTCAATGTTAGTGTAACAGAGTGTATTCGTTTTATGAGGTAGTTCACGTTATCATGTACTTTCCCATCTTCACTAAAGTCGTATATGTAAAGCAACCCCCGGAAAAGTCTTAAAACTAGAATGGGGCAGGTAAAATTTTAAAACTAAAATCATCCTTAAACCTAACCAAATAAAAGATTCAACAAAGGGAAATGCAAACCTATCTAAGACCAGTACCTCAGCATACGTTCCACAACAATCTTTTTTCTTCTATTGGGCATTATAGCTACAATTAAGGTATGGTCAAATAAGTTATGACTTCGCTCTTTGAATCACACAAGTTGTTACAAGCCACTCATAGATACACGGCAATAGGACGTAGAATTTCCAGTAGACAATCAGGCAGCATCATCGCCTAAACCTCCTCTCTTCCGTGGTTGTTAGATTCTATAATGTGGAACTTGCAGAGGGGACAAACGGCATTTATGTGTAGCCATTTATCTATGCAACCACAATGAAAATGGTGGGTGCATGGAAGTTCACGTAGCTCCGCACCATCTTCATAAGGTGAGAGGCAAATGCAGCATTCCTGCAGGTGGAAGAAAAGAGAACGAAGCTTTAACAGCAGTTTGCATTATTTACAGAAGAGATGGCCCACATGGCGTTACTATTGGTTCAAAGTAAAGAAATATGCAAACACAGGTTTATGGAGCGGCCTTGCATAAGATTTCTTATGGAGGGCCCCTAGATCCAGACCATTTACGGCCGCTTCATATCATGGGCAAGAAGGCTAGGATCTCTAGGAGAATGGGCACTGGTTTGAGATGGGAACAAAAATCAAAGTTGGAAACATATATTTTCTTTTTATGATGTTACAAAAAGGTTTCAAATCTTACCCTATCAAACGTCGTTTTCCTCTTTAAGGTAAGAAATTTCTACTAAATCTAACATGCACATCTACATAGAACTCCATTTTAGTCTAAGAGACAAGTTCATGGGTAAAAATAATCGACTATGCAAAAATAATGTTAAAAGAATCAACAGAACTTCAATATACAAGATAGCTTAAATTTATATCAGTGCAAACAAGCGTCATCCAGCTTCTAAAATTTTTGCAAAATGAAAATGGAATCCAAATTCCAATAAACACAAAGAATAATATACTGCAGCACTTTGCAATTTTCACGATGCTGCTTGTTCAGTTTGTGAAAACTTTCTTTCAGTTTCCATTTTCAAGAAAAAATAAATAAAGTTAAAAAAAAATAGTTGTAAATATTTTGATGCCATTGGATAATAAAATTTTGTTTCGCATAAAAGATGCTCGATCTTTATGAAAAGAAGAAAAAACTTACAATAAAAAAATTTAGACATGAAATAAAAAATCGAACTATTTTGCTAAACAACATAGTGTGTGTTTTTGGTTGGTAGTGTGCCTAATTTTTATTTCATACATAATATAATAACAAGCAATCAGATAGCAAGTGAAATACGGTAAAGAGAAAAGTATTGTTTGAAAATAGTGAAGCTTCAGAACTTACAGCATCCTCTGCTGAAAGGACATGCTCTGCAGGTGAATCACTTCCACACTCGATCATGATTCCACTAAAAGGCCCCGATATCTCATCCAGTTTTTCAGGATCTCCAATCCTCCTAAATTTGTATTTTGGTAGTTGGCATATATCTTCTTCAGATGCTCCTTCCTGTTTTACAATAAATGCATCAAATACTTTCTACAACTCAATTGCCACAATACCAAACGTACCAATTATCCGAAGTAAGAAATATGCCAGTACTAAGCATGGTAACAGTGCCCTATGGTCCATGGCAAAACAGCACTAGTAACCAGCTAAGTAAGCACAAAATGGGGCATATTAATCTTTGATATGGGTCATTCTGATGGGTTGATGTGGATCTAGAATAATCAATGTCTTCATAAATTCCCAATATAAAAGTGGAGAGAATTACTTCTAAATATCTCAACAAAGTCCCAAAGAGCGAATTACTTCTAAAACTAATTAAAAAGGTCATCCAACCAATTAATTTCAACTCCATCAAATAATCATGTTCACCTAATCTAAGTAAAAATGTGTAGCTGAAGATTCCTATTGAAGCATTGATATGAATCATAACAGTCACAATTTGGGGAAAGGTACAAAAAGCTTATATAAAACTTGAATGTTATATCTACCAGTTTTAAAAAGGAATATAGCTGCCACAGCAAGGCAGATTAATGTATGTCGGAAGTCACTCAGTCTATACTACAAAAATGATCATTCAACTAGAATTTTCTCTGAACATGAAATTTACTAAAACCAAAGAACACAAATAGATAATGATACAGCAGTCTAGCAAGAGAAGAACTGCAAAATATTAATGAGCGCCCACTAAATTCTACACCAATTATGGCCTTCACATCATAGTTGAGAATACCGATCACGTGCAAATTTAGTTTGATGGGTAAGGCTGTGTATAAGAACCAATGAAGCAACCAAATATCCAAACGAGCTCTAGTATGATATTGCATATCATAATACCTTTTTTAGTCCTCCAGTTAACAAACCATGCAATCAATCTGGAAATTTCACAGAATCTAAGTCTAACAAATTGCTCCAAATTGACAATAATATTCTTCAACAAAAAGGATCTAGATGCATAATAGCAAGAAAATTGGTACCAGTAGTCAAGGTGGCATACCTGATCAGCAACAGCATACAAAATTGCTATGATACAAGGCAGACAACAACAAACAGCTATACCAATTACACATGCCAAAGCAACACAGAAAACAACAAAGAACACATCAAATGCCAGAAAAACTATGCACAGCCTGCAAACAAAGATAAAACAACCTATTCAATAATAAATCTTCAGATGTAGAACTAAAATGACAACCAATCTTAGGTCATAGAAGAACCAGTAAAGTTGGGGAGAATCACGGGTCAGCTCTTGGCCTCCAACAGATATCCAGTAAAAACCAACAATCCACCATATGAATGAGAACATAGTGTTTGCAGACTCCAAGTGTTTCACCACACTGTCAAAGTGAGATCATAGAGGATCAAGAAAAAGTAACTTACACATTTTAAGAAGAAAAGGGATTTAATAATGGGATCAAGAAAATGAGATAGCCGACCCCACCAGTTGGGATAAGGCTTGGTTATTGTTGTTGTATCAAGAAAATGGAAATTCTGTAACTTGTTTGAAAAGATAAGAAGAAAACATAAAATATTCATCAGTTCTAGAATTTTTTCAAGTCAGATGAAGAAACAGTTATTGCATTTTTAAAGGGAATTCTCAACAAAAGTTTAAAATCTCGGCCCATGTCGAGGTTTCGGTCCTAGACCAGAACGATACGGTTTAGATATCGTATCGTGATACAGTTTCGGCATTTTTATTTATATATAGTAATTATTAGATAAATGTTTAATGTGTATAATTTAAAAATAAATTGTATATTAATTTTATATAAATTTTTATTATTGAACAATTTAATATTGTTATAAAAACAATTAAATATAATTTTCTTTAAAAGAAATTAATGTACCAATAATTCAAATTAAAATTAATACATCATAATTATATAAATTAATTGCCGACCCCACCTAATTGGATAAGGCTTGGTTGTTGTTGTTATAATTATATAAATTAATTATTTATTCATTTAATTAATTATTAATTTAAATAATATATTTAAAATAGTAAAAAAAATTCAGAATATCAATTAAATTGTAAAAAAAATATAAAACAATAAACAAAAATTATCAGAATGTAAATCTGATTTATTAGATTTTTTTTAATTTTTAAATAAGATTTAAAACAATAAAAAAGAATTTTCATAATATTAATTAAAATTTATTAACTTTTTTTAATTTTAAATATATTTTATTGCGATAATTTAATTAGGGTTTATAAAAGTCTCTTCAAAATATCACACTTTAGTTAGGAATTGTATCAATTAATTAAATTTTTTTCCCGAAAAATCGGCGTCAGATGCTCACGTTACTTCCAGTGCCGGCGGAAGATACACGCGAAATTTAGTGGCACTGGTTTCGCTCCCTCACCGGAACGGTAAATACCAACGGTTTTGGGCGGTATGGCTCGACACTTCTAACACTGTTCTCAACTTCAAACCTTCAGTCAAGTGTGAAATTTTGACTGAGGCTAATCAATGTAACAAAAATCTTACACATAGTTGGTGCCAGGTGGCACAAGATAAAAATTAAAATAAAATAGTGAAACAGTAAAGAAGGTTAATCAATGTAACAAAAATCTTACACATAGTTGGTGTTAGGTGGCACAAGAAAAAAATTAAAATAAAATAATGAATCAGTAAAGAAATCCTTAACGAAGTGTGAAATTTAAGGTCAATATCCAAACAAATCAAAGATTGTTAAGCCAAACCATGATTAAGAATCGCATAAATTTTCGTATCATAATCAGAACACTCAAAACGCCAAAATTTTAATAATCAGAAAGTTCCTCAGCATGGGCACAAATACAAGAGAATTCACCTCCTGTTAAGGGGCTACCTTTAAATAAAGAGTGTAACATGAAAACAAAAGGTTAGGAGTTTAGGTGCTAGTCTGATTGTTATAGCATAATGACTGGTTAACCAATCAACCCTAATTTCTTTTCTATAAGAATTATATTAAGGAAAGAATTGCTTTCATATGGCCCGGCATAGATGAAACCTGAAACAGTTCATTCCATTGGCTGAGTGCTGACTGAAACCAGCACAAGCTAAACACCTAAACCTTTTCTAAAGAATTGTCACACATCATTCAATTCTTGTTTTAGCTAAGGACCTACCTATTCCTCCTCGACTCATTCAAATCTTCTTCCACCACATCCATATGCCACTAGCACCATCTCATACCAGCCAGAGACCAAAACAATGGCACAAATGAAACTTCAAATCTTGAACACCTGCTTTATGTTATCAGGGCAAGTAACGACCTTGAACCAAAATGTCCATCTCCAGTGTATTCATTGAGTTAGATGAACAATTAATTATTTTAAATTTCATGTAATCATCGCTTTGAATTGCCCTTTGACTCAGTATAGGTATTATTCTATAGTGTCTAAAAATTGAATCAAGCGATTGCCCACAAATCAATTCAAAACTCAACTAGTTTTTCTCCTCAACAAATTCAAAGATCAATGGATCAATTCAGGCTGTGGACTTCAGTTCCATTTTCAAATAGATGTCATGTATTGTTAGCAGAAGGTAAAATATTAACAAGCTGTGCCACCTGTGTAGATTGATTATGACGATTCTGATGGAAGGGAGGTTCAAATGGGCGAACAGTCCAGAGTAAAGACACCTGTAGTTGCATATAGTAGAGGTCTCCTCAATAATTACGACACCTTATCTTCTACCTAATCATTGTGTATAATTTTTAGGCATGTCTATAGTCTCAGCAGTTCTTTGTTTGTTCACCAGCTATTCCATTCTTGCCAACAACTTAATTTTTCTCAACTCAGCAGCCCTATTACCAGCTCTTGTAGTTGTTCCAGTTACATCACAGCCGTGTAAGCTGTTTACTGTCCCATTGAATATTCACACGATAGTTGTGTCATTATCACCTGCTAGTGTATCACAATTGTTTAATTGCTAAAATAAGAATAGAGTCATAAAGTGATTTTTCCACCAAGTACAATTGTTCCTACCACAATCAAATCAACAAAGTAGAATTACTTGTATGGTCAATGGCCACTCAGCTTGTTGATCATCGAGCTCAAGAAAGTCATGGTGTATTGCCCTTTCATATATTAGTCGGATGCTGGAAGAGCATTGATGCACTGTTCTCTAGTCCACTATGGCAGTCATCTGACCCACTTTCCATCCTATGTTTTCCACATGCTGTGACTGTCCTGGATTGTAGGATCTTGCACACTTATTGTATGGAAGTGATCTCACATGCCCTACGGTGTCGCTTAGATGATCTTCAAACTTGGTTATGTGAGTGTAGTATGACTATGAGCAACATGTATGCTCAATTTTAGATTGCCATCATTAGATTTGATTAAACAATTTGTATGAACCCAAATGCAAGAAAACAAGGATGGACTTTGGCAAAGCTCACATTCTCAAAGAAGATAATTTTCTTTTTCCCAAGGTTACTTCCAGGCACCAATAACAATACTGTAGAGCTAAATTTGTGATTGATTTATCTGCTTTAGATTATCAGACTTCTTCTGGAAGAGTGTGATGGTGTCGACACATGATGGTCAAAGATCTAGATGATAATCAGCTGTAATTGTAATTATTTCAATCACATTAGGTACACCGTACATTCAAGATATATTATGCACTTTTTTACCAGGTTAGTGATCGATGATCCATTAGCAAAAAATAACAGCAATAAATTTGTGTGGTATTAAATTTATGTTTCATGTTTTGTTATAAGATGTTATCTCTTTACAATTGTGACTACTGAATTAACTTTAGTAGTTTAATATATAATCTGGACCAAGGTATTATTAGAATGAGCATACTGAATTTATTTCCATTCGGTGATCCAAAATAAAGTCTCTTTTAGACAAAGCTAATAGGAGCTAGACATAAGAGTTGGCTATATATGTAACCTTTTACATAACTAATAAATCAAGTTTAATTGCAAATAGTTCCTTTCCCTTTTATATTGTCTTTTCATTCTCTTTCCTCAAAAGATTGGATTGTCTTCTATTAACAGATTGTGCATGCTTTCCTAAGCCCAATATATGTCCCATGGAACTTGATTCTTAAAGAGGCTGGGTCAAGCCTTTGTCTACAGAATTAAAGCATTCATGAGAAAATACGATGAGCAAGAGGAAAATCTCAGAATAGGAGAAAACAAGGCTAAACTTAACTATTCTAGGCCTGATGACTCGTAATTTCAAGGCAGCTTGTGTTTCTTCCAAACTGTTGGATGAGGGTAAGCACATCTAAGATGCCCTCCCTTTTTCCGCCTCTAGGTTGTTTTACTTTGCGAGATAGGAATTCAACTAGAGGGGAGAAGAAAGAAAGGAAAATTCTTCCAGTGTTTGAATAAATGAATTATTAAGGAAGCGTACAAGAACTCTTATCATCTCAAATACTTCCTTCCAAAACTAAACAGATGAGCACTCATCATAATTTAAATTTAAATATAAATTTCTAATGACAGCATTATAATTTAAATTTCTATGATAACATTCACAATTTCACATCTCAACTTTATTCATTCCAATGGCACCTATCATGAAGGATCAAAATTTCACCTTGAGACAATCTTTAGGACAGTTCCTAACGCTTAGCTAGTTCTCCTCTAAACTTTATGTTACTGTCCATAATTTGAAGGACCAATCTGGATTCAAGTTGCTATTGCGTTAGTATCTCAAACAAAAGAAGTTGCGTCATTCAACAAATAACATAGACAAGGTATAACTAGAGTGAAATGGGAAAGGCCATCAGAAAAAAAGTGATGCATGGAGAATACACTGCGTATGGATATTTTGATGGGGAGCAATGATAATCAATTGTTAGCTTTTAAGATAAATACCATTTAAGCTCCTTACCTGGTACTATCGTTCTGTTCATCCCCCGCAGCTTCTCCTGTCGCCCTCGGTGAATTTGATCCAGATCTCCTTCCACTCCCCCCTTCTTCTTCCTCGTCCAGAACAGCCCTCTGGGCCGTCTGCCTACGTCGGTACTCAATACAAACACAGACCATATGCAGAAAGCACTGTAGCGCATACCCGACGATCCACAACCGAAGAGGCATCGACGGCGTCTCATACCGGCTCATGATCAGAACCCCAGCGCCCGCGCCCACAAATGCCAGGTTCCACATGATATCGAGGAACACCACGGGCTTGGAGTAGGCCCAGTCGCTCTGCCTCTCCTCCAGATGCTCCGCTGCCGTCTCCCGCACCATCATCGATGGTTCCGGTATCATATGCCGGCCGCTCGCCCGGCGGAGGAACCGAGAGGCGCGGAGGACACCCCGGCCCCTACTGGAGCGATTACCGACATTCCGGGTGTTGAGGAGCGGAGCGGGGTCGACGCTTCCGGTGCCTCCGGGGTTCGGAGGGCTCGTGGTCGCCATCCACAAGATCGTAGAGCCAAAATCAAACAAGGAAGCTCGAAGTCTTGCCCTAGCCCTATCACAGATTGATCCGGTCGCTTCCACTCAAGGAGATCACCAATCGAAATCAAGAAACCGTCGATCAGGGAAAGAGACAAGGATTTGGAAGGAACAGAAATCGAAAGTAGATTTGGAGTAAAATTTTCCTGGCCCTTGTCGGTTGCTCGTCACAACGAGGAACTGCAGCGAGACGAAATTGCAGTGGTGATGACCTAGCATGCGTGGCCAACTAACATTGACATGGAATCGGGGGTAGAATAGTGGACTCGGGATCTTCTTTCTCTTCTGTCCCGTCTATCTCATTTTCTGACGATAATCGGCGAATCATCTAGTCGT
>JAGFNQ010006866.1:0-27812 GCA_024364735.1 Boesenbergia rotunda | reverse complement strand
ATTACCTCTACTCTTCTTGTGATATGTGGTAAACAATGATCTATCCCCGGTCATGTGTTTGGAGCATCCACTATCAACGAACCAAGTTGATAGATGCTCCCCCTCAATCATAACCTACACAATTCGAAAATAGAAGTCTTAGGTACCCAAACCTTGGGACCTAAAGCATCAACTAAGCATGACTTTAGCACCCAAGCCTTAACAACTTTCTTTTGGATTTTGGGTGTCCTAGATTGTCTCATGTCAGTCCTAGACATGAGAGATACAAATGAGGGTTCCTTAGGGCGGTAACCAATACCGACCCTATTGTAAACCGCTCTTTGGGCATTTAATATCATATCTAGGGTCTTAGAGCTATTTGAGAATTTCCCAAGAATATTCTTGAGCTTCTCAACTTCACTCTTCAATGATTGGTTTTCCTCCACTAACTCATTATCATGCAAATCACTGATTTCCTCAACCTTAGAGGATTTCAAGCATACAATCTCATGTTTCAAAGATTTAATTTCATCTTCTAGTAATTCAACACGCAAGTCATCAATGTTATCATCCCTAGAAGCTTTCAATTGATCAATTTCTAATTGCAATGCTTTAACTTTGTTTTTGGATTTCTTAAGCATACTAGTTAAATATGCAATTGCTCTATAACATTTTTCAAGCTCGGGAGAAGTTACCTCTTCATCATCCGAAGATGATGAAGCTGCGTTTGAGGAGTTTGAAGATTCTTCACTTCTCTCCTCTCCAAGAGCCATGAGTGCCACTTGCCTTGTGCTCTTCTCCTCCTTCTCATCATCGGATGAACTAGAGGATGACTCATCCCAAGAAGCCTTCAAAGCTTTCTTCTTCTTCTTGGATTTCTCTTCTTTTCTTTTAGGTTTTTCCTCCTTCTTAAGCTTCGGACATTCATTCTTGAAATGCCCTTTCCTACCACACTCAAAGCAAGACGCATTATTCTTATCAAGCTTGAATTCACTAGTGTTACCTCTCCTTTTGAAACGTCGGTCTCTTCGCATCATCCTCCGCACGAAGTTCGCCATTTCCGATGAAGAGGAGCCACTGCCATCTTCCTCCGAGTTTGACTCGGATTCGGAGGAGGATGAAGATGATGAAAGATCCTTCTCCTTCTTCTTCTTGTTGATCCGGTCCCCTGCAACTAAGGCAATCCCCTTCTCCTTGGGACTTTTGTTAGTCATCTCATGCAATTCCATCTCACAAAATAAATCATCTAGCTTTACAATAGATAAATCCTTGGATACTTTGTAGGCATCCACCATGGATGACCACAAAGCATTCCTTGGAAATGCTTTCAAGACATACCTCACAAGGTCGCGATTCTCGACCTTTTCATCAATTGAATGAAGTCCATTAAGGACTTCCTTGAACCGGCTATGGAGCTCACTTACCGACTCATTCTCCTTCATGGAGAGATTTTGAAGTTGATTGAGGAACAAGTCCCTCTTTGCAATCCTTGAGTCTCGGGTGCCTTCATGGAGCTCTATGAGTTTGTTCCACAAGTCTTTTGCACTTGTGAAGGGACCAACCTTGATGAGTTGGTCTTTGTTCATGCCACATTATAGAGTGACAACCGCCTTCGCGTCGGCTTCACTCTTTCTTGTTTGTTCGGCAGTCCACCGTGAGGATTCGAGTTCATTGCCTTCATCATCCTTAGGAGGGATGAATCCCTCCTTCACCGCGAACCACGTATGGATATCCATCTTCAAATAGTACTCCATTTTTGATCTCCAATATTGGAAATCGGCGCCATCAAAGAATGGAGGTCGGGTGGTAGAGAAGCCTTCTCTCAAAGCCATCTTGTTGAAAACTCTCTGTTGTTAAGCCGTGTATAGAGCCCCTTGCTCTGATACCACTTGTTGGGAACGAGATGGCTAGAGAGGGGGGGTGAATATAGCCAATCGCTTTCTCTTTGGAAGCTTAGCAAGTTTCTGCACTTGAGATTATCAGTAGCACAGCGGAAGTATGGAAAAACAAAACTTGCAGAAACTACAAATCAAAACCTAACTAGCAAGATTAGCAAGATCACTAACAAGGAGATTTTACAAGGTTCGGGGATAACTTGCCCCTACTCCTTGGCGTGCCCTTAAGGTGGGCGATCCCTTAATCGTCGGCAGATTAAGCCCCGGTAAACACCGGATATGAAGCAACCTCCTTCTCGGTGGAGAAACCTCCCCACAGTGTGTTTCAAATAATGATATAGAATGAGCACAAAGAAACAACAACAAGAAAGATCTTACTCAAACACTTAGCAAGGACAAAACACAGCAAGCTTCCCTGAGCTCCACCCAGTGGCGATCTCACGCAGACCCGTGTCTTCCCACTGTCGGACTCCAAGCCTCTTGTTTCTCCTTCAAGCGCTCAAGTATGATGATTGCTTCTCAACAGCTTGCGTAGGATGATTGAAGAGCTCAAGAACAGCAAGCTTGTAACACAGGAACGCGAGAGCACCAAAACTGAAACTGATCGATCGTTACTGAACTCTCCTTCTCGTTCCTTTTTGTTTCTCCGCCAAGCGACAAGTGACAACATCTCTGTAGCTCCCAGCTACTCATCTGCCAACGCCAGCCTCTACTGAGCTATCTCTGGACTCACTGAGCTCCCCTCAGTCAAGCTCCAGTCTCAGCTCCAGTCTGCAGCTCGCCGTTGCAACCTGAGATGAGAAAGAGACAAACCTGCTCCAAGGAAAGAACACTTTGACTTCTCCTTGAGTGTTTGAATCCTCCCCTGTCACCTGAAACTCAATCAGAGCATTAGAGCAGAAGATCAAGCAGCATATCAAACATACATCAGCAAATCAGATACGATCAGACGCTCTGACCACGTCTGTCAGTGAAATTTGAATTAAAGTGATCGGTCACCGGACCGATCCAGGGTGTGTGGATCGATCACCAGACCGATCCACTGCTTCGCTGGGATTCCCAGCTCTCGCAGCTAACACGCCTGATCGGTCACCAAACCGATCAGGGTTAAGCCTGATCGGTCACCAGACCGATCAGAATGGATCCTGATCGGTCACTCAGATCGATCAGGGTAGATGAACAGTTACTTTTTAATCAGATCCAAGATCCCTGATCGGTCACCGGACCGATCCAAGATTTTGATCAGCAAGGGAACTCACTCACCGTTTGCTCCCTGATCGGTCACCAGACCGATCAGGAGCAAGACAGCAAAGAAGCAGCCTGCTCCCTGATCGGTCACCGGTCCGATCAGGAGCCACACAGTAGATTCCCAATCTCACTGTGCACTCCCTGATCGGTCACCAGTCCGATCAGACATAGCTGGATCGGTCACCAGACCGATCCACTAAGGAGCAGCGTGCCAATGTCCCTGATCGGTCACCAGACCGATCCAGTGACTTACCCCTAGCCCTCCAAGCTAGGAATTCATCCACCTTAGCCCTCCAAGCTAAGGATTTTTCCATCTAACTCTCCAAGTTGGGAATTTGCACCTAACCCTCCAAGTTAGGACTTTTCACCTAGCCCTCCAAGCTAGGACTTTTCACCTAGCCCTCCAAGCTAGGACTTTTCACCCAACTCTTCCGAGTTAGAACATCATCCAACCTAGCCCTCCAAGCTAGGCACCTGACCCTCCAAGCCAGGACTTTTTCACCTAATTCTCCAGGATGGGAATTTGCACCTAACCCTCCAAGTTAGGACTTTTCACCTAGCCCTCCAAGCTAGGACTTTTCACCCAACCCTTCCGAATTAGGACTTTTCCAACACCTAGCCCTCCAAGCTAGGATTTTCCACACCTAACCCTCCAGGTTAGGATTTCCCAACACCTAGCCCTCCAGGCTAGGATTTTCCAACATCATGCCTAATCCTCGATCAGGACTTAATCATAATCACCATAACCATCACACCTAACCTTCCAGGTTAGGATTTTCCATATCATGCCTAATCCTCGATCAGGACTTAATCATAATCATCCTCCTAACTTAAAATCGTTGTCAACACCAAAACAACAATCAGGGCCAGACTGCATCAACAATTTAGTGGTTCAATTGATGATTCAATTATTGGTTCACTGTCTTCTTGATCAAGATTTGATTGGTTTAAATTTTGATTTTCTTTTGGTTCAACTTCTTCATCAAAAATTAAATTAGTAGTTTCTTCAATTTTGTGGGTTTGTTTATTATAAACCCTATAGGCTCTATTAGTTTATGAATATCCTAAGAAGATCCCTGGGGTTGACTTAGATTGAAACTTACCTAGGTAGTCCTTAGTGTTCAAGATATGGACTTTGCACCCAAAGACCCTTAGGTAATGTAGGTTAGGCAATCTATGATAATATAGTTCATAAGGGGTTTTATTGTGCCTTTTATTAATTAGGACCCTATTTTGAATATAGCATGTCGTACTTACTGATTCTGCCCAAAATTGGTTAGCTAGACTATATTCATTGACCATCGTTCTAGTGGCTTCCTGAAGGGTTCTATTTTTTCTCTCTACTATCCCATTTTGTTGGGGGGTTCTAGGATAGGAAAATTCATGAATATACCCATTGATTTTGCAGAATTCCTCAAACCTTTAATTTTCAAACTCTCCCCCGTGATCACTCCTAAGTCTTTTGATTTTAGTATCATTTTGATTTTCAATCATTTTGCATAAGTCAATAAATAAGTTCAGGGTTTCATCCTTAGTTTTCAGGAACCTAACCCAGGTAAACCTAGAGTAATCGTCGATAATTACTAAACAGTACCGATTCCCGCTTAGTGACATGGCTCCATGTGAATCAAATAGGTCAAGGTGCAGGAGCTCAAATGTAGTTTGGGTTAAGTCTAATTGAGTTGGTTTGTGAGTAGACTTAGTTTGTTTACCTTGTTTACATGAGTTACAAATTGTGTTCTCAAAATTCTTGATTTTAGGTACACCTTTAATTAAACCAAGTTGGGTAATTTTCAAGATTAGTTTGACATGAGTGTGACCTAATCTCCTATGCCAAAGGTTTGATTCTTCAAATTGTGTCAGAAAGTATTTTGGTACTAAGGGTAGATTAATAGTGTAAACATTATTTTTCCTAGTACCCTTAAGCATTATTTCTGAGTCTTGGAGGTTTCTAATAAGGCAGTCAGAGTTGGTGAAGGTAACTATGTAACCAGTATCACAGAGTTGACTAATACTAAGCAAATTGAACTTAAAATTTTCAACCAAGAGAACTTTCTTAATAATGAAATCATATTTAAGTTCAATGTTACCTGACCCAATGACTTTGAGTGTAGCATTGTTGCCAAATGCTACTGAGCCTAGGTTCTTGAACTTGATTTTGGTGTATTTTAATTTGTCTCCAGTCATGTGTCTGGAGCATCCACTATCCAACATCCACTGGTCCAAATCTTTATGTTCCTACACATAAAGTATTTATTGATTTGGATCCATTAGAGTTAGGGATAGCTTGAATTGAATTTCACAGCCTAGTATGTCTCACCCAATCTAGTGTTTTCAAACATGTTAACCTTATGGGTTTTGTGAGACGGGTTTTCAAAATAAAATTTTAATTTTGAAAAATGGTTAATTTTGAAAGAGTTGAATTAATTTAGAAAACTATTTAAGGTTATGGATTTTGAAAATATGTTGAATCGGTACTATTTAAGGTTTCAGGAACCTAACTTGGACGCTTAGTGTTAGAGTTTTCAGGAACCTATACCTGGACGCCAATTACTATTTAAGGTTTTAATTGAAATTTGTGTTAGATTCAAATTTAACAAACAGTAAATTGAATTTGATTTTCAGTAATTGGCGTCCAGGTATTGGCGAGGCACAAGGACTTCTTTGGTCGTAGCCTTATTGGAGCAACAACCCTTTCTTTGACAAAGCCTTTTACTAAAAATTCATCTTCAAGTTACTTCTTGAAAGATTTTGGTCTAACTAGTTTGATATACTTGACCTTATTAGAAGGGCTTCCCTAACGTACTATCATCTCACCTCCACCCAATACTATGTTGTTCAAATTTCAACTCAATCATTTGTCCTTAATCTAACCAATCCTAAATCTAAGCATGATAAAAAATTGCAAAAAGAAAATAGACAGACAAGCAAGCAATTCAGTAAAATTATCTAACTATAAATATGGTTTTTATATTGACTCCCCTTGACTATTGCCTCGATAAGGGTTAGGCAAGATGTGAATCATGTCCTTGGGGATCCAATACTTGTTTGGTCCAGCCTGTTTATTTAAACACAGCTTAGGGACCCATGCTTGGACTTGGGTTCTAGGTTGGTTCAATACAGAATAATATGAACGTTGTCTTGACTTGGTTCGATAACCTAGTTCGGATCGATAGAGAACAGACTTCTGTTTTCCAACAATCATATCAAGACCCTTGGAACCCGAAGTGAACCGTTCTAAGGCAACTCTTAGCTCCTTGACTTGAGTTTTCAAGGAGGAATTCTCTTCCTGAAGCTTTTGGACTTGAGTTGAGTTTCCTTCATGACTAGACTCAGTCAAGGACCTTGAGTTGACTTCCTCTTTCAGGAGTTTAACTTCCTGTCGGAGGGACTCAACCCGGATTTTGGCTTTTGCCAAGTTTCGAGACAAATAAGAAATTAACTTAGATAACTCATATTCTAAATAACCTCTTACAGTGATTTGTCCGTTCTCCGAGATCGTGAGTCTTCCGGTGTTGACGTCCTCGTCAGGTTCCGATTCTGATCCGGAGTCGACGTTTTCCGAGGCGGTTAATGTAGCATTGGTGTCGTCGATAAAGGGGGGGGTGAATATCGACCGTGAAAATTCTTGCGGAAATCTTCATAAAACTTTCGTTCATACTGGACACATAGTGTTAGTGCAGTGGAAAATAAAATAGAAAGAACACAAGGACACAGCGGGATTTATTTACTTGGTTCCCAACCCCCCAGGGTCAGTACGTCCAAGGCCTATGTACTCGGCGTGAGTCCACTATTGGTCTCCTTTCCGAAATTTTCGGAGGCGGAGAAAACTCGTCTTACAGTGTAGAAGTACAATCAAAAGTAAATCAAAGTAAGTACAGAATAATAAATGCAAACCGAACAACTAGGGTTTGAAACTCGGCCGATCTGGACCTCCGAAGTAACGCGCACTTCCTCCTGGAGCCTCCCGGTCATAGAGCCTCGTCTTTAGCGCGTTGTCATCGGTCACAATACTCAGAATCACTTTCAGTAGTTGTGTATGAAGCAAAGGGGTTGAAGCCCCTTAAATAGGCTTCGTACTGGCGCCTGATACGCTAGGGGCGCCCCTACAAACTCGGTCAAACCTTATCCCCGCGCCGACCTCACCGCGGCTGATAAAACCTCTGACCAGGGCACCCCGGACCTCCAGGGCGCCTGCGGAAAGGCTTATCTGTGTTTCAAACTCGAAACAACAAATACATCTTTCAACTTGGGCGCCCCGAACCTCCCGGGCGCCCTGCTTGAAGCCTATTCTGCCTTCTTCAACTAAACTGAAACTTTTCTCTTTGTCTTGGGCACCCCCATAAATACTGGGTGCCTGGCTTCAAGGCTTTCAACCCAAGACTGGGTTTTAAGCTTTGATCTGGGTGCCCCCATCAATGGGGGCGCCTGGCTTGGTTGTTTTCCAGCCTTTTGTCTGCTTTGTCTCCGGTTCTTGGTACCTGCAAGATACACAAACACAAAGCAAATATACATATAATATTAGCCTTAAGGACTTGGTTCAGACTTCGGATTTCCATGAAACCCTAGGTCGAACTGACACAAGTTCCCACCCCCGAGAATGCGCCTTTCACCTACTCCTCTCAGGAGATGGTTGTCACCCAGTCCTTCAAGTGGACTTTTGCTTAACCTCCGATACTCCCGGACCTCGAGACGTCTGAACCCCGACCCGTCTCTACTTTTGTCCTTAGTCATCGCTCAGCTAAGTTGCTCAATCCCTCGGACCAAGACTTCGTGCCCAAACCCTAAGTCCAGGACTTCGGTGCCCAACCCTCGGTCAGGTCTTCGTGCCTAATTCCCCGAACCAGGACTTCGGTGCCCAACCCTCGGCCAGGTCTTCTTGTCCAATCCTCGACCAGGACTTCGTGCCCACCTTCTGAGCAGGTCTTCGGTGTCCAGCCCTTTACCAGGGCTTAGTGCCTAGCTTCACTCACCAAGTCTTAGTGCCCAGCTTCACTCACCAGGTCTTAGTGCCTAGGTTAACTAGGATTTTTCTTCCACTTAGGTTACTCCTCCTTTGCTCCCCTTTGTCTGTTCAATGTATCACTGGCTTAAGTGTATTGTCAAACATTAAAACACTTAGAGGAGAACATCATTGATGCAACTTGCACCAACAATCTCTCCCTTTTTGATGTTTGACAATAACTTAAGTTAGATTGGTTTAAAGGGCTAAACTTTAACTCTTGGGATCAAATGAAAAAACTGATCTAAGTTTTGAAAATCCATTTTTGATCCTCTAGGGAAAAATAGGGAAAAAATTCTAACTTTCACTCCCCTTTGTTGAAAAATATTTTGATTAATTGATCCTTTGGTAAGAGAGAGAAAAAAAATATTTCTAACTTAAGGTGCATCTCTCCGCCTTTGTCACACATCAAAAAGAAACCAAAAATTACTTGCACCAACAATAAACACATTTTGTTCTTTTGAAAATACTTAGTATAGAATTTTTGAAGGCATAGTAGTACTAAGTACTTAAATTTCCAAAACAGATCCATTTTGAAAAAGTATTGTGCACTTCTGAAAACTATTTTGTATTGTAAGAAAAATGTTTGATCTGAGAAAATTTTCTTTAAAAAATTTAGAAAAGAGATTTCAAGAATGCAAGTGCTTTTGAGATATATTGAGTTTTTGAAAACTGTAAGTATTATTTTATTTTTTTTAGAAAAGCTAGTACTTTTGGAAAATGCATAACTTTTGATAGAATGTTATGAGCTTTGAAAAATGATATTTTGAAAAATACAAGTACTTTTGAAAAATATAAGTGCCTTTTTGAAAAATATTAGGCTTGGTCTATTTTCCAATCTGACACAATCCTAGGAAACCTTGTTGACTACAAGAACATTTTCCTAAGTGTCCTGGAAAATTTTCCAAACTCAAGAAAATACTTTATCCGAACAGAATTTTAAAAAAAATGATAGTACTTTGAAAATATATGTAAGTATATTTTGAAAGACTGACTATTTATATTTTCAACAGGATTTTGAAAATGTAGTGCACGAAAACATATTCTTTAAAATGTTTAATAATTCTTTTAGTTTAACCTCCCCCTAAACTTGACCCAGTCCTAGGAAGCTTGTTGACTACAAGTACTCTTCCTCTGAGTCTTTAGGGTTTGGTTTAGACCAAATAAATTATTTCATAATTTAAAAAAATTGAAAAATACTTGTTAGAGAATTTTTTTTTGATTTAGACTCCCCCTAAATTCGACACATCCTTGGAGCCCTTGTAGATCATTAAGTGGACCTTCCTCTGTGTCTTTAGGGTTTTTCAAAATCAAATGAATGATAGTTTTCAGGTAGATAAATTTTGAAACCACAATTTGGAAAGACGATAATTTTTAAAGTATAAGCCTTTTTGAAAACATATGTGATAGAAATTGAGGCGCAGTTTTCGAAAAGTCTTTTCAAATAATAGAAAATTTTTTAAAAGAGTTAAAACACTCCCCCTGTACCCGACATCGTTTGACTCTATCTAAGTGCCTTAAGGAACTTTAGTGTTGTCCTAAGAGACTTGTGTCTAATTGTGTGAGTCAAACAATTTTTGAAAATGATATAATTTTTGAAAACATATCATATATATTCAATCAGACAAGCATGAATTCCATACAAACATTATTATGTTGAAGCTCTATTTTGAAAATATATTTTTAGAAAAATATTCTAACAATTTTGAAAATAGTTTTGAAACATGCTCATCAATTGCTTAGTCCTTAACATCTCACCCATTCTAGGTGTCTCAATACAGCAAGCATGGTTGCCTTATGGGTGTATTGTGAGATGCTTGAATCATTTTCCTTAATTTATTCTTAAATCTAAGATTTGATTGAAACTTGTGTTAAATTCAAATCTAGCAATAGTAAAGTGAATTTGATTTTCAGTAATTGGCTTCCAGGTCTTGGCGAGGCACTAGGCCTTCTTTGGTCGTAGCCTTATTGGATCATCAATCCTTTCCTTGACAAAGCCTTTTATAGAAAATTCATCTTCAAGTTACTTCTTGAAAGATTTTGGTTTAACTAGTTTGGGTCTTGGATCGGTAGCTTCGTCTAGTTCCGCCAAGATGGCTTCCCTAACGTACTATCATCTCACCTCCACCCAATACTAGGTTGTTCAAGTTTCAAGTAATCTTTTTCCTATAACCGTTCTAATTTATGCACAAAATTAAATATGAATGACATGTCATATATTTAAAATAAAATAACAGATGCATGTCCATGGCATTAATGCATGATTCAAACAAGTCCAAAGCATTTTAGTTACGTTTCTAAAGATGTATCAAATTCTCGATTTGATACATGTCGTGTGAACCCGGGAATATGTCAACCCACTTTGACATATTTAGTATTATTAAATTTATTGTTGCACTTTGGGTAGGATGTTATTTAATTTGAGTTTAAGTTATTTATGAGTTAAAAAATATTACTTAAAGTTACGGATTAATTAATCTAAGAATTAATTTGAATTAATTAATGATTAATTAAAGATTAATTTGAATTAAAGTTAAGATTTAATTAATTTGAATTAATTTAAGTTTGAATTAATTTATGTTTGAGTTAATTATGTTTGAATTGAATTTGATTTAATTAAGATTTAATTTAATTGATTTGAATTAATTTGAATTAATATTTAATTTAATTGATTTGAATTAAGATTTAATTTAATTTGGATTTAATTTGAATTAATTTGAATTTAATTTAATTTTGATTTAATTTGAATTAATTTGAATTTAATTTAATTTGGATTTAATTTGAATTAATTTGAATTTAATTTAATTTTAATTAAGTTAAGATTTGAATAATTAATGTTAAAATGATTGATTAATAGTTGTGGGTTTAAGTTCAGAATTTTCATTATTTCGAAAATTTCTGACTCTTCTTTATCTATCTTTTCAAATTTTTCTAACAATTCGGATTTATTTGAACCTTTGTGAACTTTATTTACTATGGCCTTTATTTTAGATAGTTTCATATCCTCCTCATCCTCAAAATTATATCTTTTAGTATCCTCAAAGTAGGAGGAGTAGTTTGGGCCACTAGTTAAAGTTTTGTAATAATTTTCAAGATTATCTATAATTAAGTTATTATCTAGGAGAATTTCATCTTCAAAATTATCCTCAAGATTTTTAATAAAATCATTTTTATCCTCAAAAATAATTTCAGGATTATCTCCAGAATTATCTTCACTAACTTCAGAGTTATCTTTAGAATTATTCTTAAGAAGTTCAAATTTGAATTCTGAGTTATACAACGGATTTTCAAATTTGAATTCATAATTATCTAAAGGATTTTCAAATTTGAATTTAGAATTATCCTTAAGATTTTTTAATTCAGATTTATCCTTAGGATTAAATTTATCTGAATCAAAATTATCAGAATTAAATTTATCAGAATTAAAATTATGATAATTTATTTTAGAAATAATTGAATTGATGTTCTGAATTAAATAATTAATTTCTGATATTTTAGTCATATCTGTATTTTCTAATTTGACATGTAAAGTATTAATTTTACTATGCAGTAAATCTAATTTATTAGAAAAATTAACTAAATTATCAAAAGACATTGCAGGAATTTGTAAAATTTTTGGAACATAAATCTTACATACCTTCGTCGGACACTTGTTTTTGTAGTGTCCGTACTTCTCGCATTTGTAGCATCGTACGTGATCCTTGTTTTTCCGGACTCCTGGCGCTGGTGCCCCCTTTGCCTGCCGGTGGTGTAGATCGAGTCTTACGAGTAGGGCACTGATTTTTGTAGTGTCCTCTCTCCCTGCACGTGAAGCATATAATATGGAATTTAAAATTTGACATTTAAAATTAAAATGTACCTGATTCACCCCTGGGCTCCCCCTCAACTCCTGGCATCGTTGCTCCGTCGGCGGTTAGCCCAGTGAAGAGCGGCCTAGCTCTGATACCAATTGTAGGACCGGTGTCGTCGATAGAGGGGGGGTGAATATCGAACGTGAAAATTCTCGCAAAAATCTTCGTAAAACTTTCGTTCGTACTGGACTCAGAGTGTTAGTGCAGCGGAAAATAAAATAGAAAGAACACAAGGACACAGCGGGATTTATTTACTTGGTTCCTAACCCCCCAGGGTCAGTACGTCCAAGGCCTATGTACTCGGTGTGAGTCCATTATTGGTCTCCTTTTCAGAATTTTCGGAGGTGGAGAACACCTGTCTTATAGTGTAGAAGTACAATCAAAAGTAAATCAAAGTAAGTACAGAATAATAAATGCAAACCGAACAACTAGGGTTTGAAACTAGGCCGATCTGGACCTCCGAAGTGCCGCGCACTTTCTCCTGGAGCCTCCCGGTCGTAGAGCCTCGTCTTTAGCGTGTTGTCATCGGTCAGAATACTCAGAATCACTTTCAGCAGTTGTGTATGAAGCAGAGGGGTCGAAGCCCCTTATATAGGCTTCGTACGGGCGCCTGATACGCTGGGGGCACCCCTACAAACTCGGTCAAACCTTATCCCCGCGTCGACCTCACCGCGACTGATAAAACCTCTGACCAGGGCACCCGGACCTCCAAGGCACCTGCGTGAAGGCTTATCTGTGTTTCGAACTCGAAACAGCAAATACAGCTTTCAACTTGGGCGCCCCAGACCTCCCGGGTGCCCTGCTTGAAGCCTATTCTGCCTTCTTCAACTAAACTGAAACTTTTCTCTTTGTCTTGGGCGCCCCCATCATACTGGGTGCCTGGCTTCAAGGCTTTCAACCCATGACTGGGTTTTAAGCTTTGATCTGGGCACCCCCATCAGTGGGGGCGCCTGGCTTGGCTGTTTTCCAGCCTTTTGTCTGCTTTGTCTCCGGTTCTTGGTACCTGTAAGATACACAAACACAAAGCAAATATACATACAATATTAGCCTTAAGGACTTGGTTCGGACATCAGATTTCCATGAAACCCTAGGTCGAACTGACGCAAGTTCCCACCCCCGAGAACGCACCTTTCACCTACTCCTCTCAGGAGACGGTTGCCACCCAGTCCTTCAAGTGGACTTTTGCTTAACCTCCGATACTCCCGGACCTCGAGACGTCCGAACCCCGACCCGTCTCTACTTCTATCCTTAGTCATCGCTCAGCTAAGTTGCTCAATCCCTCAGAGCAAGACTTCGTGCCCAAACCCTAAGTCCAAAACTTCGGTGCCCAACCCTCGGTCAGGTCTTCGTGCCCAATTCCCCGAACCAGGACTTCGGTGCCCAACCCTCGGCCAGGTCTTCTTGTCTAGTCCTCGACCAGGACTTCGTGCCCACCTTCTGAGCAAGTCGTCGGTGCCTAGCCCTTTGCCAGGTCTTAGTCTCATCTTCACTCACCAGGTCTTAGTGCTCAGCTTCACTCACCAAGTCTTAGTGCCTAGGTTAACTAGGATTTTTCTTCCACTTAGGTTACTCCTCCTTTGCTCCCCTTTGTCTATTCAATGTATCACTGACTTAAGTGTATTGTCAAACATTAAAACACTTAGAGGAGATANACCAACAATAAACACATTTTGTTCTTTTAAAAATACTTAGTATAGAATTTTTGAAGGCATAGTAGTACTAAGTACTTAAGTATTTTGAAAACTTTTCATTTAAACACTATTTCTTTAGAAGAATTTTCAAAAAAATTTGTACTTAGAAAAATTTTAAACTAGTGCATTTGTTTTGAAAATACAGTAATTTTGCATAACTTTTGAAAGAATATTAACTGCTTTGAAACGTACAAGTACTTTGAAAATTGTTATGAGCTTTTGAAAATTATAAGTATTTTGAAAAATGTACATTTTTGAAAACCATAAGTAACTTTGAAAGATATTATGCAATATTTGAAAAAAAAGTTTGCAATTTTGGAAAATATAAGTGATGTTTCAAAAGTCTTGGTCTACCTTCCAGTCTGACACAATTCTTGGAAACCTTGTTGACTACAAGGACATTTTCCTAAGTGTCCTGGAAAATTTTCCAAACTCAAGAAAATACTCTTTCCGAACAGAATTTTTTTTTAAAAAAATAATGATAGTACTTTGAAAATATATGTAAGTATATTTTGAAAGACTGACTATTTATGTTTTCAACAAGATTTTGAAAATGTAGTGCACGAAAACATATTCTTTAAAATGTTTAATAACTCTTTTAGTTTAACCTCCCCCTAAACTTAACCCAGTTCTAGGAAGCTTGTTGACCACAAGTACTCTTCCTCTGAGTCTTTAGGATTTGGTTTAGACCAAATGAATTATTTCATAATTGAAAAATACTTGTTAGAGAATTTTCTCCTTGATTTAGACTCCCCCTAAATTCGACACTTCCTTGGATCCCTTATAAATCATTAAGTGGATCTTCCTTCGTGTCTTTAGGGTTTATCAAAATCAAATGAATGATAATTTTTAAGGTATAAGCCTTTTTGAAAACATATGTGATAGAAATTGAGGTGCAGTTTTCGAAAATTCTTCTCAAATAATAGAATTTTTTTAAAAAAAGTGAAAACACTCCCCCTGTACCCGACATCGTTTGACTCTTATCTAAGTGCCTTAAGGAACTTTAGTGTTGTCCTAAGAGGCTTGTGTCTAATTGCGTGAGTCAAACAATTTTTGAAAATGATATAATTTTTGAAAACATATCATATATATTCAATCAGACAAGCATGAATTCCATACAAACATTATTATGTTGAAGCTCTATTTTGAAAATATATTTTTAGAAAAATATTCTAATAATTTTGAAAATAGTTTTGAAACATAATCATCAATTTCTTAGTCCTTAACATCTCTCCCATTCTAAGTGTCTTAATACAGCAAGCATGGTTGCCTTATGGGTGTATTGTGAGATGCTTGAATTATTTTCCTTAATTTATTATTAAATCTAAGATTTGATTGAAACTTGTGTTAAATTCAAATCTAGCAATAGTAAAGTGAATTTGATTTTTAGTAATTGGCTTCTAGGTCTTGGCGAGGCACTAGGCCTTCTTTGGCTGTAGCCTTATTGGATCATCAACCCTTTCCTTGACAAAGCTTTTTATAGAAAATTCATCTTCAAGTTACTTCTTGACAGATTTTGGTTTAACTAGTTTGGGTCTTGGATCGGTAGCTTCGGCTAGTTCCGCCAAGATGGCTTCCCTAACGTACTATCATCTCACCTCCACCCAATACTAAGTTATTCAAGTTTCAAGTATTCTTTTTCCTATAACCGTTCTAATTTATGCACAAAATTAAATATGAATGACATGTCATATATTTAAAAGAAAATAAGAGATGCATGTCCATGGCATTAATGCATGATTCAAACAAGTCCAAAGCATTTTAGTTACGTTTCTAAAGATGTATCAAATTCCCGATTTGATACATGTCATGTGAACCCGCGAATATGTCAACCCACTTTGACATATTTAGTTTTATTAAATTTGTTGTTGCACTTTGGGCAGGATTTTATTGAATTTGAGGTTAAGTTATTTACGAATAAAAAAAATATTACTTAAAGTTACGGATTAATTAATTTGAATTAATTAATGATTAATTAAAGATTAATTTGAATTTGAGTTAACATTTAATTAATTTGAATTAATTTAGGTTTGAATTAATTCATATTGAATTAATTTTAATTAATTTAAGTTTGAATTAATTAAGATTAAATTGAATTAATTTAAGTTTTAATTTAATTATGATTGAATTAAATTAACTTAAGTTCGATTTTAACTTAATTTAATTTAATATGAATTTACTTTAATTTGAATTTAATTGAATTGAATTTAGTTTGAATTTAAATTTAATATGAATTTAATTTAATTTGAATTTAATTTAATTTGAATTTTAATTTAATTAGGATTTAATTTAATTTGAATTTAATTTAATTAGGATTTAATTTAAATTGAATTTAATTTAATTAGGATTTAATTTAATATGAATTTACTTTAATTAGGATTAAATTTAATGTGAATTTAATTTAATTAGAATTTAATTTAATTTGAATTTTAATTTAATTAGAATTTTATTTAATTTGAATTTAATTTAACTAGAATTTAATTTAAATTGATTTTGAATTTAATTTAATTAGAATTTAAATTAATTTTGAATTTAATTTGAATTTAATTTAATTTGAATTTAATTTGAGTTTGAATTTAATTTGAATTTAAATTAAGATTTAATTTAATTTGAATTTGAATTTAAATTAAGATTTAATTTAATTTGAATTTAATTTAATTTGAATTTAATTTAATTTGAATTTAATTTAAATTTGAATTTAATTTAAATTTGAATTTAATTTGATTTAAATTTAATTTGATTTGAATTTAATTTAATTAGAATTTAATTTAAATTTGAATTTAATTTAATTTGAATTTAATTTGATTTGAATTTAATTAGAATTTAATTTAATTAGAATTTAATTTAATTAGAATTTAATTTAAATTTGAATTTAATTTAATTTAAATTTAATTTGAATTTAATTTAGTTTGAATTTAAATTAAGATGTAATTTAATTTAAATTAAGATTTAAGTTAAGATTTGAATAATTAATGTTGAAATGATTGATTAATAGTTGTGGGTTTAAGTTCAGAATTTTTATTATTTCAAAAATTTCTGACTCTTCTTTATCTATCTTTTCAAGTTTTTCTAACAATTCGGATTTGTTTGAACCTTTGTGAACTTTATTTACTATGACCTTTATCTTATATAGTTTCATATTCTCCTCATCCTCAAAATTACATCTTTTGGTATCCTCAAAGTAGGAGGAGTAATTTGGGCTACTAGTTAATGTTTTGTAAAAATTTTCAAGATTATCTATAATTAAGTTGTTATCTAGGAGAATTTTATCTTCAAAATTATCCTCAAGATTTTTAATAAAATCATTGTTATCCTCAAAAATAATTTTAGGATTATCTCCAGAATTATCTTTACTAACTTCAGAGTGATCTTTAGAACTATTCTTAAGATGTTCAAATTTGAATTCTGAGTTATACAACGGATTTTCAAATTTGAATTCATAATTATCTAAAGGATTTTCAAATTTGAATTTAGAATTATCCTTAAGATTTTTGAATTCAGATTTATCCTTAGGATTAAATTTATCTGAATTAAAATTATCAGAATTAGGTTTCTTAGAATTAAAATTATGATAATTTATTTTAGAAATAACTGAATTGATGTTCTGAATTAAATAATTAATTTTGGATATTTTAGTCATATCTGCATTTTCTAATTTGACATGCAAAGTATTAATTTTACTATGTAGTAAATCTAATTTATCAAAAAAATTAACTAAATTATCAAAAGACATTGCAGGAATTTGTAAACTTTTTGGAACATAAATCTTACATATCTTCGCCAGACACTTGTTTTTGTAATGTCCGTACTTCTCACATTTGAAGCATCGTACGTGATCCTTGTTTTTTCTGGACTCCTAGCGCTGGTGCCCCCTTTACCGCTGGTGGTGTAGATCGAGTCTTACGAGTAGGGCACTGATTTTTATAGTGCCCTCTCTCCCTGCACGTGAAACAAATAATATGGAACTTAAAAATGGACATTAAAAAAAATATACCTGATTCACCCCTGGGCTCCCCCTCAACTCCTGGCGTCGTTGCTCCGTCGGCAGTTAGTCCGGTGAAGAGCGACCTAGCTCTGATACCAATTGTAGGACCGATGTCGTCGATAGAGGGGGGTGAATATCGACCGTTAAAATCTCTCATGTAAACTTCGTAGAAAACTTAGATCATTCTAGACTTAGAACGTTAGTAGCACAGCAGAAAAGTAAAACAGAAAAAGAAAGACAATACAGCAGACACGCGGGATTTATTTACTTGGTTCCCGACCCCCCTGGGTCAGTACGTCCAAGGTCTATGTACTCGGCGTGAGTCCACTATTGGTCTCCTTTCCAGAATTTCCGGAGGCGGAGAAAACCCATCTTACAGTTGATAGTTACAAGCAATAATATAGAAAATTAAGTACAAAATTAAATAACAGCAAATCGAACAAAACAAAGTCTGAAGCTCGGCCGATCTGGACCTCCGAAGTGCCGCGCACTTCCTCCTGGAGCCTCTCGTCGTAGAACCTCGTCTTTAGCGCGTTGTCACGGTAGGACATTGTTGCTGGTAAGTAGATGGATAAGCGTGCTTAAATATACATTGTAACTCCATCAAAAATTTGATCTCTAACTGTTCATTTAAAGACATTTTGAACCTGCAGTCCTGTCACAAAACAAACAAAATGGCAGCACCCGTACACAAAAGGATAAAGCAAATAAGAATAGAATCAAATCCTAAAATTATCAAACACCACTACACTCCCCGGCAATGGCGCTAAATTTGATAACCGCGTTTTAGTCGTGTTACGGTTTCAAATACAATTAAAGTATCGAACTCCTCTAAACTAATGCAGTATAGAGTAACTCGAGTCGTCTCTCTCAAGGAATGTAATGACAGGTTAATAATCTTAGGATTCCAAATTATTACTTTTGGATTTTTGGATATGAAACTGGGGTTTGGATTTGGAAGCTAAGACTACGAAATGAAACAGCAAAGCAGGTATGAAATCTAGTTCTAATTACTGAAAGACAATGCAGGTAAGGAAATATAATTTAACCTAACTACAATTGCAGCAAAGAAAATGACAACTTGAAATAAAGCATCAATGGAACTAAACATAGAGCAAAATCTATAGCATGAAAGAAATCTAATCTAACCTAACCTATTGCATCCAAATTAAGTACAAGAACGTAAGGAAAACATGAAATATTCAATTAACAAAACAGTGCAAGAATTTAACGAACTCAAATGCAACAATTAAAACCTAACTAATAGAAGAAACATTTCATCGAACATATGGTAGGCATGAATGAATTCAATCACAGTACGTGCAATCCAAACATGGGGAATCAAGCATCAATACAAGCATTCAACAACCACAATAGACAATCTGATGAAGGAAATGAAGAAGCTGCTACCGAAATTGCTGTGAAGAACGAAGAACATGCTGCCCAATCTGATGAGCTGCTCCCGAATCTGATGAAGGGCTGTGAAGAGGTGAGGAGATGACCGGATGCTATGAAGAAGGGGCTTCGATCGATTGGAGGAGACGATGGAGTCATATGAGCTCCGGCTTCTAGGGTTTTCCCCCTTTCTCTCGCAGCATGGAGATGGATCGGGATGAGATGGAGGAGAATAAAGGGTGGAGAGTGGCAGGCCGGCGGTGGTGATGGTGGAGATGGAACCGCCGGCCAATGGAGGGAAGGAGGAGGACATCGCCGCGTGTGTGCGTGATGGCGTGAGATGAGATCCCTTCTTTGGCTGCCTAACCCCCTATTCTACTTCTCCTTTCCACCCTTGATTTCCTCTGATGAGTGGCTGAGATCACTTGTAAAGAAACTCCATCAATCGTCGTTGCTAGATTCAAGTGGAGAGGTGTGATGATCCGCGCATCCGATCGCATCTGGACAACTATTGATCGGACTGAATGGCTCTGGATCGGTCTGGATGCTCCCTGATCAGTCTGGATGCTCCCTGATCGGTCTGGAGACCGATCAGGAACCTCCCTGATCGGTCTGGGGACCGATCAGGATGTGATCAGTAGCTAAAATTCTGAATTCTGCTGTGCCATCTGCTCCTGATCGGTCGCTGGACCGATCAGGCCTTCCCTGATCGGTCACTGGACCGATCAGGCCTTCCCTGATTGGTCTGGTGACCAATCAGGCCTTCTTCTGATTGGTCTGGTGACCAATCAGGCCTTCCCCTGATTGGTCTGGTGACCAATCAGGCTCTAACAGAATGACCATCTTCGCCCCGGATGTGCCCCTTTTGATCCGATGATGCACAAGCTGTCCAAAAATTCAATAGAATGAAATATGAGTGTGAAAATGCAGAAAAATTAATTAACCAATGAAAATACATCCTATTAATAATTATGCATCATTTCATAAACAATTGCACCCCAGAGCCCCAAATTCCCTTACTAATTGCACAAAATTTATCCGTCAAAATGCTAGTTATCATTGGGCAGTCGACTGGGACCAGGACATAAGGGTTTAAACTCTTGTGTGCTTCGATTTCAGTTTTGCACGAATGGTTTAGCAGTTAACTTCCAACATGTTTATGATTTACGACAGCATGTTTAAGTTATGAATTGTTAGTTCAGTAAATAGCAAAAATTTTAAATTCTCTCAGTGGTTTAGCATCCAGAAAT
Organism: Boesenbergia rotunda; assembly: GCA_024364735.1. NCBI lineage: Eukaryota > Viridiplantae > Streptophyta > Magnoliopsida > Zingiberales > Zingiberaceae > Boesenbergia > Boesenbergia rotunda. The sequence continues at coordinate 7,516 of JAGFNQ010006866.1, read as the reverse complement.
CAGTAATCAGTCAGCTAGTTAGTAGCGAACCGCCTTAAAGCTTAGTACCAGAAGGCGGGTCGTTACAGAGTGATATCAGAGCCAAGTTCCATCTTTCCTCCACACACACATCCAACATCGTACCTGCAGCTTCCAAGTAAGAGTACCTCTCACATTACTTATGTTTTCTTGCTTTTTCATTTCCTACTTAACTGAAGCATGTTTATAACTCATGGCACTTTAATATAGTTATAGTAAATATGTATGTCCTCTATTATGTAGATAATGGCTAGAGGACGCCCAACTAGAAGGGCACCAGCTACTGAGCCTCAACAGGAGGCAACTGACACAGTGACTCCACCTAATCTCGAGGAGATAGTGGCTCAGCTCCGGAGACAGATAGCTGAGTAGCAGCAAGAGATAGCCACTTTAAGGGCTAATCAGCAGACCACACCTACTGCTACGCCAGGACCAAATGTGGAAACCCCAATAGTGACAGAGGTTCCACCTAGAGCACTAATCCCACCAATAGCACGAGAAGCCCCAGCAGTAGGGGCTAGAAGAGAAGCATATCTGGTTCAGTGGCAGAAACTCAAACCAGAGACCTTTTCAGGCACTAGTGAACCGTGGGATGCACAAGCTTGGTGCAAAACCCTGGAGAGTACCATGGAGCTTCTGGACTGGCCAGAACATGAGAAAGTAAAGTGCGCCTCCTTCTGCCTAGCAGGAGATGCTAGAATGTGGTGGGAAAGGGTGAAGGCCAAGCGAGACATAAATCAGATGATGTGGGCCAACTTTGAAGCTGAGTTCTTCAAAGAATTCTGTCATATGTGGGTTACTAACCGACATTATGATGAATTCACTGAATTTCATCAAGGTAACCTATCAGTAGAGGAAGCAGTGAAGAGATTCAACAGACTGGCTCGCCTGTGCCCTGAACTGGTCAGCACTGAACGAGAGCGAGTCAGACTAATGCTCAAGATGCTAAGGCCAGAAATAGCATTGAATGTGGCCACCGGCGTCCATAGGCCGTAAACCTCAGAAGAACTAGTTAGCAGTGCTCTGATCACCGAGCACTACCTGAACAGCATGCAACAGCAGAAGTCAGTCATGACAAAAAGTAAAGGACAAGGCAGTTCAGGAACTCAGAAACCCCAAGGCCACAACTCTAGCTGGAAAGGAAAGAATCAAGGCAAAAGAAAGTAGTGGAACAATCCGAAAGGGGAGTCAGCCAATAAGCAAGCCAAGTATCTCACTTGTTCCACATGTGGGAGACAACACCTAGGGGCTGCCGCAAGGGCTCCCGTGGGTGTTATAACTGTGGTCAAGAGGGGCACACGGCCAAGCAGTGCCCCACCAAGAACAGTCTGCCTACTCCACAGCCTACTCAGTATGGAGGCAAACCTGCACAGCTACATCAGATGCAAGCAGCACTAGATGGTCCCCATATCAGTCAGGACAGATTAGAAGCTCCATCAGCCACTACCAATGCACACATCTTCTCACTGACCAGAGAGGATGTAGCGAATGCCTCGACAGTTGTGATAGGTCAGATATATATTTTATAGCAAAATGCAACTGTCTTATTCGATACTGGGGCAACCCATTCCTTCATATCCAGGGCGTTCGCAGAGAAGTTAGCTATACCTCCAAATGTACTCAGTGGCTAGTTCTTAACCACCCTACCTTCAGGAGAGATTATGGCATCCACGCACTGGCTTCGTACAGTGCCAGTCAGTATAGCAGGCAGAGAGCTTTATGGTGATCTGATCATGCTGGATATGACTGATTATGATGTCATTTTTGGAATGGACTTCTTAATCAAGTACGGTGCCTCCATAGAATGCCGTAAAAGGAAAGTCATATTCCAACCTGAAGTAGGAGTGCAGTTTGAATACATCGGAGAACCCAAGAGGAAGACCAAGAAATTTCTCTTAACTCTAAAAGCACAGAAACTGTTGGATTCAGGATGTACCGGATTTCTAGCACATGTAGTCAATACCGAACAAGAGAAGATCCAAAAGCTAGAAGAGGTTCCAGTGGTATGTGACTACTCAGCAGTCTTCCCTGACGAGTTACCAGGCTTAGCGCCAGACTAGGAGATAGAGTTTGAGATAGATCTCATTCCAGGTACCTGTTAGTGATATGAGAAAAGTATCCTAAGGCAATCGCCTTATGATTGTAATCATTTATTTTAATAAATGAATATTCACTATTTGAGTATACATGTTTATGTATTTGATTGAGATCTTAAACTCATTTACTGAATGTCCGCAATACAATTCACAGTATGAGAGAATTTGTGATGAATTCACAACTAGTGATTTTCTCTACATGTGCAATTGTGAAGTATTGAAATTGTCCCTAGTCGATGAATTGATAAATATGGACACTATCAATTCTGTTGAGACTAGCATGGGTTATTCTCTAATCAGCTGATTCTCACTGGCTGGTGACATTGGGATGTCCGGAGATAAACATGAATGCTAGTTAAGGGAACTAGTTCATTGGAGTGGCTGGCTGTAAAACTTCATATGGTAGTTTATATATAGATATGTCAATGAAGTTCTTACTGCAGCTTAAGTGCGATGTTCCTTTGACTTGCGGTGTTCAAGTCATCTTGGTCATGGAGACTTATACTTTGACATCTTAAGCAAGCATCTCCAAGGAGGTGTGGACCCGGGGTGATTGGGTATAAGCCGAAGTGCCCGAAGATGTTTGAACAGCCTACAAAAGATTCACCACTCCTTGCGAGGAGATGTATACCCAAGGCCTATCGTCGGATTGTTACTCGAAGCCTCTGGCCAGAGCATGACATGTTCAGAGTATGAATCTCTTAGATACATGAGAGTAATTAGAATCCGTAGGACGAGAAAACGTTACTTGGGCTAGGTGTGACGTAGTCAGCCTAGTGGGGACTGACACACATAGACCATGTCCTGAACCAAGTGGGTATAAGATGGTGAAGGGAATGGGGCACGATTCATTATAGCTATTGAAGGGTTTCAGAATTGTTTCTGAGGTCAACCGTTGATCTTTCGATTAATTGGGGATCATGATGTACTACTAGGTGTAACTCATGATCGTTCTATAATTGGTTAATTATAGACGGCCAACATAAATCGAAAGCCTATTTAGTCACACGCACTACGAGTAATCCGAGGGATTTAAAACGAGTTGAAAATTTGATTTTCCAATCAAGAGAGATTAGGTTTGGTTGAGTCAAACGATAAGTCGAATCTGAATTTTTCAAAAACGCATCGGAAGCGTAAAATGGCTAAGTCTTTTGAAGACTTAATAGATGAATTAAATGAGTTTAATTCATTGGGGCATGGCCTGGATAGGCCGGCCAAAGAGGGTCCCCACCCTCTTTGCTTGGCCGGCCACAACAAAGGGAGGGAACCAAGTTGTTTGGTTCAATTTATAAAATAAATCAAATGTGGTTTGTTTTATAAAATTATGGATGATAAAGAAATTTATATAAAGAAATTTATATAAAGAAATTTATATAAAATTTATTTTTCATGGAAATTAAAATGAACCATGGATTGGTTTATTTTATTTTATAAAATCAATCATGGATTGATTTACCATGATAAAGAAATTTATTTTTCATGAAAATTAAAATGAACCATAGATTGATTTATTTTATTTTATAAAATCAATCATGGATTGATTTACCATGATAAAGAAATTTATATAAAGAAATTTATATAATGAAATTTATATGATAAATTTCTTATGAAAATTTATTCCATAAGAAAAAAGAGACTTGGTTGATTTTTATCATGAATTAAAATATGATTTTAACCATGATATAAAATCAAGACTTGGCATGATAGAATAAGTCATAGAAAATTTATATGATAAATTTCTTATGAAAATTTATTCCATAAGAAAAAAGAGACTTGACGGTTGAGAGGCCACTATATAAAGGACCCAAGGCAAGGCTTGGAATTAATTCAAAAATAATCCAAGTATTCTTGCCTAGGCTCTCTCCCTCTCCTCCCTTCTTCCTCTTGGCCGGCCACAAGGTTGCCGTGAGCAACTTTGCTCTCTCCACAATTTGCCGTGAGCAGCAATTATTGGAGAAGACCACCAATTTCATTGGAGAAGGATTAATTTCAAGCAATTAATCGGAGAAGAGTCGGATTAATTGCATGCGTTGCAATTAATTAGAGAGGAGCATGATTAATTGCATGTGTTGCAATTAATTGGAGAGGAGCATGATTAATTGGGCGTAAGTCATCTTCCTCCTTCTCGCCGGAATTGTGATCCCGGCCAACCTTGGTGGTGAGTTTTTCCGATGTGATTACTTCTCTCTTGGTTTTTCTTGTCGCGTTCTCGGAGAATCTAGTAATTCTCGAGAACACGAAACTCGTGGGTTTGTGAAGTCATCCCAAAGATACTCGGCGTGGACGCGAATAGAGGCGGAGCTTCCAAGGGACGCTTACGGTTGGATCTCGTCACTTTCTTTGAGTTACGCGAGGTAACAAATAAATTAATTTACGTTTCTGCAAAATTTTAAATATATGATCATGTCTACACAACATAAGGTTGCATGCTTAGATGTGTGGTTAAATAATTTGAGAAATTATTTATGCAAAACCTTCCGATGCACGTAATTAATTTTAAAATTACGAACCCGCATCCATGTCAACATGCACCCGGTCCCAACAGTACCAACCCTATTTCAAAAGCACTATACCGTATGGCTCCAGCAGAATTAAGAGAACTTCAGGAGCAACTACAGGAGCTGCTCGACAAGGACTTCATACGCCCTAGTCATTCACCTTGGGGAGCTCCCGTATTGTTTGTGAAGAAAAAAGACGGGTCCATGCGCTTGTGTATAGATTACCAGGCCTTGAACCAAGTCACCATCAAGAACAAATATCCCTTGCCAAGAATTGAGGACTTGTTCGATCAGCTAAAGGGAGCAGCAGTGTTCTCAAAAATAAACTTGAGGTCGGGATATCACCAGGTGAAAGTTAAGGAAGGTGGCATCCCCAAGATAACTTTCAGAACAAGATACAGACACTATGAGTTCGTAGTTATGCCTTTTGGCGAAACGAACGCTCCAGTGACTTTTATGGACCTCATGAACAGAGTGTTCCGAGAATATTTAGATAAGTTTGTTATCGTCTTCATCGATGACATTCTGATATATTCCAAGACTCAGAAGGAACACGCAGAACACCAGAAAATAGTATTAGAAATTCTTCAGCGGAGCTAACTTTAAGCGAAATTCTCCAAGTGTGAGTTTTGGCTCGATCAGGTGTCTTTTCTGGGACACATCTGTTGGGACCGGGTGCATGTTGACATGGATGCGGGTTCATAATTTTAAAATTAATTATGTGCAGCGGAAGGTTTAGCATAAATAATTTCTCAAATTATTTAACCACACATCTAAGCATGTAACCTTATCTTGTGTAGACATGATCATATATTTAAAATTTTACAGAAACGTAAACTAATTTACTTAATACCTCGCGTAACTCGAAGGAAGGGACGAGATCCAACCGTAAGCGTCCCTCTGAACCTCCGCCTCTATTCGCGTCCACGCCGAGTATCTTCGGGATGACTTCGCAAAGCCACGAGTTTCGTGTTCTCGAGAACTACTAGATTCTCCGAGAACGCGACAAGAAAAACCAAGAGAGAAGTAATCACATCGGAAAAACTCACTATCAAGGTTGGCCGGAATCACAATTCCGGCGAGAAGGAGGAAGATGACTTGCGCCCAATCCCAAGGTGATAATGGTCAGAGAGGAAGATCGTCCCAACGGAAGAACTTTGTCGCCTCGGTGCTTCTCCTTGTGCTCATGGCAAGAAGAAGGGAGAAGAGCCTTGTGGCCGGCCAAGAGAAAGAAGGGAGGAGAGGGAGAGAGCCCAGGCAAGAATACTTCGATTGATTTTCAAGCCTTGCATTGGGTCCTTTATATAGTGGCCTCTCAACCGCCAAGTCTCTTTTTTCTTATGGAATAAATTTTTTATGACTTATTCCATCATGCCAAGTTTTATCATATTTTAATTCATGATAAAAACCGACCAAGTCTCCTTTTTTTCTTATGGAATAAATTTTCATATCATGGTAAATCAATCCTTGATTGATTTTATAAAATAAAATAAACCAATCCATGGTTCATTTTAATTTCCATGAAAAATAAACCAAACCTTGGTTTATTATATAAAAATTTATATCATCCATAATTTTATAAAACAAACCACACAATTGGTTTATTTTATAAATTGAACCAAAAACTTGGTTCTCTCCCTTTGTTGTGGTCGGCCAAGCAAAGAGGATGGAGACCCTCTTTGGCCGGCCCATCCAAGCCACGCCCCAATGAATTAAACTCATTTAATTCATCTATTAAGTCTTCAAAAGACTTAGCCATTTTACGCTTCCTATGCGTCTCTGATAAATTCAGATTCGACTTATCGTTTGGCTCAACCAAACCTAATCTCTCTTGATTGGAAAATCCTATTTTCAACTCGTTTTAAATCCCTCAGATAACTCGTAGTGCGTGTGACTAAATAGGCTTTCGATTTATGTTGGTCGTCTATAATTAACCAATTATAGAACAATCATAAGTGGCACCTAGTAGTACATCATGATCCCCAATTAATCGAAAGATCAACGGTTGACCTCAGAAACTATTCTGAAACCCTTCAGCAGCTATAATGAATCGTGCCCCATTCCCTTCACCATCTTATACCCACTTGGTTCAGGACATGGTCTATGTGTGTCAGTCCCCACTAGGCTGACTACGTCACACCTAGCCCAAGTAACGTTTTCTCGTCCTACGGATTCTAATTACTCTTATGTATTTAAGAGATTCATACTCTGAACATGTCATGCTCTGGCCAGAGGCTTCGAGTAACAATCCGACGATAGGCCTTGGGTATACATCTCCTCGCAAGGAGATGCGAATCCTTTGTAGGCTGTTCAAACATCTTCGGGCACTTCGGCTTATACCCAATCATCCTTGGTCCACACCTCCTTGGAGATGCTTGCTTAAGATGTCAAAGTATAAGTCTCCATGACCAAGATGACTTGAACACCGCATGTCAAAGGAACATCGCACTTAAGCTGCAGTAAGAACTTCATTGACATATCTATATATAGACTACCATATGAAGTTTTACAGCCAGTCACTCCAATGAACTAGTTCCCTTAACTAGCATTCATGTTTATCTCCGGACATCTCAATGTCACCAGCCAGTGAGAATCAGCTGATTAGAGAATAACCCATGCTAGTCTCAACAGAATTGATAGTGTCCGTATTTATCAATTCATCGACTAGGGACAATTTTAATACTTCACAATTGCCCATGTAGAGATAATCACTAGTTGTGAATTCATCACAAATTCTCTTATGCTGTGAATTGTATTGCGGACATTCAGTAAATGAGTTTAAGATCTCAATCAAATACATAAACATGTATACTCAAATAGTGAATATTCATTTATTAAAATAAATGATTACAATCATAAGGCGATTGCCTTAGGACACTTTTCTCATATCACTAACAAAACTCC
>JAGFNQ010006865.1:0-71911 GCA_024364735.1 Boesenbergia rotunda | reverse complement strand
AGGAAATTATTTTATGCAAATTCTTCCGCTGCACGTAAAAATTTTGAATTTTACGAACTCGTATCCTTGTCGACATGCACCCGGTCCCAACAGATCAACCAAGGTCCAAACTTGGTTAGTGTACATGGATTCCATTTCGGATCTCATGGCTTCCAGCCATGACTCAGAATCTGGGCTCATCACAGCTTCCTGATAGGTGGTAGGGCTCATTCTCAATGATCATAACGTCATCATGGTCAGGCAAGAGAAATGAATATCTCTCAGGCTGACGACGTACCCTATCAGACCTGCGAAGAGGTAGGTCTACCTGAACAGGTTGTTGTTCCACAACTTCTTGTGTAACAATCTCATCACCACCACACTTTGTGGTTCCTGTTCACTTCCATCAAGGCTCAGTGCTATTGTCATGTCTTGAACTTCTTCAAGACTGAAACGTACTCCCACTAGTCTTTCTAGAAACAAAGTCCCTTTCTAGAAATACTCCAGTCTTAGCAACAAACACTTTGTGCTGACTAGGAATGTAGAAGTAGTATCCCTTCGTTTCCTTGGGATACCCTATGAAATAACACTTATCAGATTTGGGTCCCAGTTTGTCTGAGACTTGACGTCGTACGTAAGCCTCACAACCCCAAACCCTCATGAAAGACATCTTGGGACTCCTCCCTGTCCATATCGTATATGGTGTCTTCATGACAGCCTTTGATGGAACACGGTTTAGTGTGAACGCTGCCGTGTCTAGAGCATATCCCCAAAAGGATATAGGAAGATCTGCGTGACTCATCATAGATCGTACCATATCTAATAAGGTACGATTCCTCCTTTCGGATACACCATTCCACTGTGGTGTCCCAGGAGGAGTGAGTTGAGATAGAATCCCACACTCAGCTAAATAGTCACGAAACTCATGGCTCAAGTATTCTCCACCTCGATCTGATCGAAGTATTTTAATACTCTTGCCGAGTTGGTTTTGTACTTCATTTCTGAATTCTTTGAACTTTTCAAAGGACTCGGACTTATGTGTCATCAAGTACACATAACCATATCTACTGAAATCATCAGTAAATGTGATGAAGTATCTATAACCACCTCGAGCAGCAACATTGAAAGGGCCACATACATCAGAATGTATGAGTCCTAACAAATCTGTTGCCCTCTCGCTATGTCCACTAAAGGGAGTCTTAGTCATCTTGCCTAGAAGGCATGACTCGCATGTCTCATATGATTCAAAATCAAATGAATCCAGCAATCCATCCTTATGGAGCTGGGACAAGCGACTCTCATTTATGTGGCCTAAGCGACAGTGCCAGAGATAGGTTGGGTTCAACTCATTTGATCTCAACCTCTTGGTACTTACATTATAGATAGGGCGTTCTAAGTCTAGAATGTAGAGTCCGTTGGTAAGATCTGCACTACAATAGAACATTTCATTTAAATAGACTGAACAACATTTGTTCTTAATTATAAATGAGAAGCCTTTCTTGTCTAGACAAGAAACAGAAATTATGTTCTTAGTAAGTGCAGGTACATAACAACAATCATCTAGTTCCAGTACAAGCCCAGAGGGCAGAGATAGAAAATAAGTTCCTACAGCAACAGCAGCAACTCGTGCTCCATTGCCTACTCGTAGGTCCACCTCGCCCTTTGCCAATGCCCTGCTATTTCTCAGCCCTGCACATTGGTACAAATGTGAGAAGCACATCCAGTATCTAATACCCATGATGTAGAAATAGAAAGGTTGACTTCTATAACATATATACCTGAAGTAGAAGCTCGCTTCTCTTCTTCTTAAGATCCTCCAGGTAGATCTTGCAGTTTCTTTTCCAATGCCCTTTCTCACCGCAATGGAAACAGGTGGCATCCTTCTGCACCCCACCCTTGGGTTTAAGTGCTGCAGAGCTGGCTTTGCCCTTGGTTTGGGTCTTACCCTTACCTTTGGGCTTCCACTTACCCTTGCCTTTGCCCTTCTGTACCATCAGGACGGTACTAGGCTTGGTGAGATTAGGCTCAGCAGTTCTTAACATGTTGAGTATCTCGGGAAGTGGTTTGTCTAATTCGTTCATGTTGTAATTCATGACGAATTGACGGTAACCTGGCGGCAACGATTGCAGAATCAGGTCGGTAGCCAGCTCTTGGCCCAAGGGAAACCCTAGTCTATCGAGGTTCTCGACGTACCCAATCATCTGGAGTACGTGAGTTCCTACTGGGGTTCCCTCTTTCATCTTGCATGAAAAGAGGGCCTGAGTCACTTCGAACCGCTCATGCCTTGCCTGCCCTTGATATAATTGCTTGAGGTGGCCAATCATATCGTAAGCATTCATGTTCTCGTGTTGCTTCTGAAGCTCAGAGGACATGCAGCATAGCATTAGGCACGACACGTCTAACGCGTCGTCTTGATGCTTCTGATGAGCATCTCTAACGCTACGGATGGCTGAGGGTGGTGGTGCTTCAGGAACTGCTTGCTCTAGAACGTACAGCTTACGTTCCTGTTTGAGGACTATCCTCAAGTTCCTGTACCAGTCCAGGAAATTAGCTCCAGTGAGCTTGTCCTTCTCAAGGACAGATCGCAGAGAGAGAGTATTCGCGTTTGAAGACATGGCAATCTACAACAGATAAATGCAGAGAATAAATATCATATTCTAGTAATCATCTAATTAGGCCTTTAATTAAATGATGCTCCCACTAAATTATAGGAATTTTGGTGGAATCAAGTCATTGGAGTGGTCAAACCACACTACTAGATCCGTACCAATTTACTATAATTTATGTGGGACAAGATCCACATCATACTATGCCTTGAGTTAGCTTTGGCTAAATCGCCCAAGACTTAGTATGATCGGTAGATAACTAATTTATCAATTACATCTCTATGCAACTCTTGTTTATAGGATCAAGATTTAACGTTTACGAATAATCTTGAGTTAGCTTTGGCTAAATCGCTCAAGACTATTTAAAACGGTGATTTTGTCCTACCCTTTCCAACTATTGGAATACGCCTATAGCTTTACTCGATCCAATTGAGTTAACTAGTTACTCAATCTGATTGAGCTCGATCTAACCCGAGCCGTGATAGGCGGGACCAAGGTTGTCCCTCCGCATCCTACCAAGATTAAATGCGTTGCTCTGCTTTGGCAGAATCGACAAGCGCATATGATCGAGGTAGTGATGGGTATCAGGACCCGGTAGGCGTTTACGAGTTGATTCGATTTTAGATCTAATCTAATCGAGGATGTGCATCACATCTAGGCATTTATGAAATCTAATTTAATCCTAAATGTGTATTAAGTGCACATCAAAATGTGGTTCCCACATTACTTGTGCATCTCATACACTTAAGTTTATTTTTACTATTCTACATTATCATGCATCATATACATCACAAGCATAGCAATAATAAAAATAAACATAAGTGACTTGGTCATGGCCCTGCTAAGACCCTCTCAAGCCAATGAGAGGATCCGATGGTCAACCTAGGTCTAGCGGCTTCTCCAAGCGCTTCCTCTTGACCGTCTTGGTGTTGTCGGCTAGTTCTCCCGAGTCCAAGTTCTCCGGAATTTCCGTCGTCTTCACTTTTGTACATTACAAATTTTTATACTCGAGTTACATTCGAGTCTAAATATGAAATACAACAGAAATAAAATATTAAAAGCCGACACGCAGGTCGCAAACACAATACAACACGCACATGTACAAAAACGGCGCGCAGGCCGTATTATGAATTACAACACAATTTTAATCTTATTAAAAATTGGGTTTTGGGCCATGACCATCACACTACTGTACATAATTCAAAATTATGTAATTTTACAGATTTTATATAATTTTTCTACTGATTTTTAGAATTTTTCGAGTCACAACTCCGCGGCGGTCCCGGTAAGCGGGTTTCGGGCGTAATCGCGAGACAAGGCCCCTTGCGGGGTTAGGGGCAGCACCCCTACTCGTGAAATAACCTTCACGAGTGTCTTCTTGCGATTATACAGCGCCTTTACCCGCTGTCCCAAAATCCATTTGGGCGAAACTTGCCGTTTCGGAGAAGTTTTTCTCGGTGGCAAAGTCTACAAGTGCTTCGCACTCGTCGCTTTGCCTCTACGAGGAAAAATACTCAAAAATCCTAAAATTTAGAAAAATTACAGAAGCATAAAATTATCTAAATTTTGTATCTAATACAAAAAAATAAAAACCAAAACGAGCACAAGCTTCGCTCGTGGCTCTGATACCACTGTAGGGTTTTTCGGGCCGCGAAAACCGCTTTTTCGCGTCGCGGAAACCCCGAAAGCCCCAATAGAAAGGATCCGAGCGAAGAAAACCATTTCAAAATGTACGAGTGCTCGTTTACATGCTTCAAAAACCGATCTACAACCTAGATCTATTAGAGAAGAGAAAAAACTACCTTCGATGCGTGCCCCGCAATTCCCGCTCGCTCCTCGGTTGGTGTCGGATCTCAAGGATGCAAAGTAGCAACCCTCTAGAAGTATCCACACAAGCAAGAGAGTGGAGAGGAGAGCCCAAAAGTGTGCTAGCACTCCTTGGGGTCTCGGCAAGATGAGAGGAGAGGGAGAGCAAAAACGAAAACAAAAACCAAGTTAGGAGAGGAATCAATCACACACCCACATATGGACTTAAGTGGCCGGCCACCACCTTAGGTAACCCCTATTTGAATTCAAAATTCAAATGGGGAGGTTACTTAGCCTTGATGATGATGCCAAGTCATCACTTGGTCAAGTCAAGGTGATGTGGCTTGAGTCAAGTCAAACTTGCCTCTTATGGACTTTCCATATTTAGCCAAAGTCAAACTTTGACTTCATTATTCTCCCATGATTAGATTCATCCAACACTTGGATCAAACTCGAGTCCAACTCAAGTTGTCTAATTTGAGTCAAGTCAAACTTGCCTTTTATGGACTTTCCATATTTAGCCAAAGTCAAACTTTGACTTCATTATTCTCCCATGATTAGATTCATCCAACACTTGGATCAAACTCGAGTCCAACTCAAGTTGTCTAATTTGAGTCAAGTCAAACTTGCCTTTTATGGACTTTCCATATTTAGCCAAAGTCAAACTTTGACTTCATTACTCTCGGTCCATCATATGGACTTATTCTCCATCTATTGCTCTATGTGTGTGACCCTATAGGTTCTTGTAACGTTGGCAATGCCCTTAAACCTATTTAAGGACATAAGCAATGAGAGGTATCTAGCAACACATCATTGCTACCCAAGTTACAAGAATGTCGAGATCCAACATCACCATTGTGACTAATAATTGTGACCATCACAATATGTGACAACGTCCTTCTATCCTCGATATCTAGATTGATCTTTCATGAGGCATAGACCGTGTCATCCTCAAATCAATCTATATGTCTTGATCTCCAAGTAGACTCACTATAATCAAATAAGCTCAATATCTAATATTGCCTTATTTGGGCATGGCCATGCACTTAGTGGTCTTACTCTATCAAGAACGAAGATATCACTCCCGTCATATAGGAGGGATAGATCCCATCTACGTTACTCACATCCCTCCGCATAATTTGTTACAAACCCAGTAATCGCCTTTATAGTCCACCCAGTTACGGGTGACGTTTGACGAAGCCAAAGTACGTAACTCCTTATGTAGGGAACTATGGTAACTTCAGGTCTAGGACTATAGTCATACTAATAGTCACATGAGAAAGTATATGACACTCATATAACGATCCATGATACTTTCTCATGGCGGGCCATTCAGTATACATTCTCTAATGTATACCCATGTGTCAACTTGATATCTCATATCCATGACTTGTGAGATCAAGTCATCATGTTGACCTACATGCTAGTCTCTATGCATTAACATTATCCTTGAATGTTAATACTTGACTAGGAATAATTAAGAGTAGTGTTCTCTATATCATCTCACTATCGATTCAACTAATCGATTGATATAGATAAGAACCTTCTACTCAAGGACGTTATTATACTAAGTTATTTGGCACCAATACACATAAGTACAATAACCATAAGAAATGCCTTTATATATAAGAAATATATATACAAGAATATGATATAATGAGTCTAAAAAGTAATCATCATATGATTGGCTCTAGGGCTCTCACTAACATACTAGGCCCGATGTATCGTATGCTCTGAGCGTCACGAGCAGATACCAGTCTAATCCAGGAATGGATCATTGGCGGCTGTCAAGACAATCCTTAAGTACTTAAGAAGAACTAAGGATGTGTTCCTAATATATGGAGAAGGAGATATGGTAATACGTGGGTATACAGATGCCAGTTTCCTGACAGATAAGGATGACTCCAAATCTCAGTCTGGATACATATTTACTTTGAATGGAGGCGCAATAAGTTGGAAGAGTTCCAAGCAAGACACTGTAGCGGATTCTACCACGGAAGCGGAATATATTGCGGCTTCGGAAGCAGCAAAAGAAGCAGTCTGGATCAAGAAGTTTGTCTCGGAACTTGGTGTGGTTCCAACCATTGATGAAGCAATACCGGTTTACTGTGACAACAATGGAGCTATTGCACAAGCAAAGGAACCAAGGTCTCATCAACGATCCAAACACGTGCTTCGCCGCTATCATCTGATCAGAGAGATTATAAGTAGAAATGATATACAAATTGAGAAAATTCCCACTGAAAGGAATTTAGCGGATCCTTTAACTAAGGCCTTGCCTCAAAGCAAGTTTGAGGGTCATGTTAGAGCCTGTGGTATTGGATACCATAGCGATTGGCATTAGGCCAAGTGGGAGTTTGTTAGTGATATGAGAGGTGTCCTAAGGCAATCGCCTTATGATTGTAATCATTTACTTTAATAAATGAATATTCACTATTTGAGTATACTTGTTCGTGTATTTGATTGAGATCTTAAACTCATTTACTGAATGTCCACAATACAATTCACAGCATGAGAGAATTTGTGATGAATTCACAACTAGTGATTATCTCTACATGTGCAATTGTGAAGTATTGAAATTGTCCCTAGTCGATGAATTGATAAATACGGACACTATCAATTCTGTTGAGACAAGCATGGGTTATTCTCTAATCAGCTGATTCTCACTGGCTGGTGACATTGAGATGTCCGGAGATAAACATGAATGCTAGTTAAGGGAACTAGTTCATTGGAGTGACTGGCTATAAAACTTCATATGGTAGTCTACATATAGATTTGTCAGTGAAGTTCTTACTGCAACTTAAGTACGATGTTCCTTTGACTTGCGGTGTTCAAGTCATCTTGGTCATGGAGACTTATACTTTGACATCTTAAGCAAGCATCTCCAAGGAGGTGTGGACCCAGGATGATTGGGTATAAGCCGATGTGCCCGAAGATGTTTGAACAGCCTACAAAGGATTCACCACTCCTTACGATGAGATGTATACCCGAGGCCTATCGTCGATTTGTTACTCGAAGCCTCTGGCCAGAGCATCACATGTTCCGAGTATGAATCTCTCAGAAACATGAGAGTAATTAGAATCCGTTGGACGAGAAAGACATTACTTGGGCTAGATGTGACGTAGTCAGCCTAGTGGGGAATGACACACATAGACCGTGTCCTGAACCAAGTGGGTATAAGATGGTGTAGGGAATGAGGCACGACTCATTATAGCTGCTGAAGGGTTTCAGAATTATTTCTGAGGTCAACCGTTGATCCTTCGATTAATTAGGGGTCATGATGTACTACTAGGTGCCACTCATGACCGTTCTATAATTGGTTGATTATAGACAGCCAACATAAATCTAAAGCCTATTTAGTCACACGCACTATAAGTAATCCGAGGGATTTAAAATGAGTTGATAATTGGATTTTTCGATCAAGAGAGATAAGTCGAATCCGAATTTATCAGAGACGCACCGGAAGCTTAAAATGGCTAAGTCTTTTGAAGGCTTATTGGACGAATTAAATGAATTTAATTCGTAAGGTGACGGCTTGAATTTGGCCGGCCAAAGAGGGTCCCCACCCTCTTTGGTTTGGCCGGCCACAATAAAAAGGGAAACCAAATTGTTTGGTTTAAATTATAAAATAAATCAAGTGTGATTTGTTTTATAAAATTATGGATAAAGAAATTTATATAAAGAAATTTATATAATGAAATTTATATAGAAATTTATTCTTTTTATGGAAATTAAAATGAACCATGGATTGGTTTATTCTATTTTATAAAATCAATTATGAATTGATTTTTTCATGATAAGAAAAATTTATATATTAAATTTCTTGTAAAATTTTATTTCATAATAAAAGGGGAGACATGGTTGTTTTTATTATAAATTAAGTTATAATAAAAATTTGGCATAACGGAATAATTCATAGAAAAATTTATAAGATAAATTTCTTATGAAAAATTTATTTCATTAAAAAGGAGACTTGGCGATAAAGAGACTACTATATAAAGGTGCATAGGCAAGGCATAGAAATAAATTCAAGAGATCAAGGATTCTTGCCTAGCCTCTCTTCCTCTCCTTCTGTCCCTCTCCCTCTTCTAGGGTCGGCTACCCTCTCCCTCTTCTAGGGCCGGCTGCCCTCACCTCCTTTGCCGTGAGCCACCTCCACCAAGAAGGTGCTGAAGAAGAAGAAGAAGCGGGTCGCAACTCCTTCCTTCCTCCCGGAATTTTGATTCCATTTTTCCGTTTGGTGGTTAGTTTTCCATCTCTCTCTCTTGATATTCTTGTCGTGCCTTTGGAGAATCTAGTAGTTCTTGTCGGCACGAAACTCGTGGCTTTGCGAAGTCATCCCGAAGAGAACTCGGCGTGGACGCGAATAGAGGCGAAGCTTCCAGGGGACGCTACGGTTGGATCTCGTCCCTTTCTACGAGTTACGCGAGGTATTAAGTAAATTAGTTTACTTTCTGCAAAATTTTAAATGTATGATCATGTCTCCACAACATAAGGTTGCATGCTAGATACGTGGTTAAAATAATTTGAGAAATTATTTATGCTAAACCTTCCGCTGCACGTAATTAAATTTTAAAATTACGAACCTGTATCCATGTCAACATGCACCCGGTCCCAACATTTCGCAGTCTACATATATAGACCGAGTGCTAGAAAGGTTTAGCATGTCGGAATCCAAGAAAGGTTACCTTCCCATCAGGCATGGGATCAACCTATCGAAGTCTATGTGTCCGCGCACAGAAAACGAGAGGATTTGCATGAATAAGATTCCTTATGCATCCGCGATAGGATCTATCATGTATTCTATGTTATGTACTAGGCCCAATGTATCGTATGCTCTGAGCATCACCAGCAGATACCAGTCTGATCCAGGAATGGATCATTGGGCGGCTGTCAAGACAATCCTCAAGTACTTAAGAAGCACTAAGGATGTGTTCCTAATATATGGAGAAGGTGATATGGTAATACGTGGGTATACAGATGTCAGTTTCCAGACAGATAAGAATGACTCCAAATCTCAGTCCGGATACGTATTTATTTTGAATGGAGGTGCAATAAGTTGGAAGAGTTCCAAGCAAGACACCGTAGCGGATTCTAGCACGGAAGCGGAATATATTGCAGCTTCCGAAGCAGCAAAGGAAGCAGTCTGGATCAAGAAGTTTGTCTCAGAACTTGGTGTGGTTCCAACCATTGATGAAGCAATACCGGTTTACTGCGACAACAATGGAGCTATTGCACAAGCGAAGGAACCAAGGTCTCATCAACGATCCAAACATGTGCTTCGCCGCTATCATCTGATCAAAGAGATTATAAGTAGGAATGATATACAAATTGAAAAAATTCCCACTGAAAGGAATTTAGCGGATCCTTTAACTAAGGCCTTGCCTCAAAGTAAGTTTGAGGGTCATATTAAAGCCTGTGGTATTGGGTACCGTAGCGATTGGCATTAAGCCAAGTGGGAGTTTGTTAGTGATATGAGAGAAGTGTACTAAGGCAATCGTCTTATGATTGTAATCATTTATTTTAATAAATGAATATTCACTATTTGTGTATACATGTTTGTGTATTTAATTGAGATCTTAAACTCATTTACTGAATGTCCACAATACAATTCATAGCATGAGAGAATTTGTGATGAATTCACAACTAGTGATTATCTCTACATGTGCAATTGTGAAGTATTGAAATTGTCCCTAGTCGATGAATTGATAAATACGGACACTATCAATTCTGTTGAGACAAGCATGGGTTATTCTCTAATCAGCTGATTCTCACTGGCTGGTGACATTGAGATGTCCGGAGATAAACATGAATGCTAGTTAAGGGAACTAGTTCATTGGAGTGACTGGCTATAAAACTTCATATGGTAGTCTACATATAGATTTGTCAGTGAAGTTCTTACTGCAACTTAAGTACGATGTTCCTTTGACTTGCGGTGTTCAAGTCATCTTGGTCATGGAGACTTATACTTTGACATCTTAAGCAAGCATCTCCAAGGAGGTGTGGACCCAGGATGATTGGGTATAAGCCGATGTGCCCGAAGATGTTTGAACAGCCTACAAAGGATTCACCACTCCTTACGATGAGATGTATACCCGAGGCCTATCGTCGATTTGTTACTCGAAGCCTCTGGCCAAAGCATGAAATGTTCAGAGTATGAATCTCTTAAATACATGAGAGTAATTAGAATCCGTAGGACGAGAAAACGTTACTTGGCCTAGGTGTGACGTAGTCAGCCTAGTGGGGATTGACACACATAGACCATGTGTTGGATCGATAGAACCGATAGAGGGGGGTGAATATCGGTATTTTTTTCTAGAAAATTAAGAGCACGTGCACAGCAGAAAAAAAACAACACAGAGACGCAGTCGTTTTAACTTGGTTCGGAGCCTGTGTCGACTCCTACTCCAAGGCCCACGGTCGTTGACCGTTTACTTTGGGCAATTCTATATCAGGCGCAAAGTTTACAAAAGATTACAGAATTAGAATTACGTACAGTAAACTTTAAAATAAATCTTTTATCGACGTCCGGAGTAGATCGATTATTTTGGGGCAGCAGGACGTCGTCGACTCGATTTGGAGAGTTTCCGGAGCAAGGCGCGAGAGCAGAAGAGCTTTTAGGCGTTAAATGAATTGATATTCAAGCTTGGGGTCGAGGGGTGCTATTTATAGCACCTAGGGGCGCCCTGGACGTCGGGGCGCCCTCCCACATGTCAGGCGATCCGCACTTCGCTCGGTCAAGCTTTATCCCACCCGAATAGGGATGAGGTTTGACCCCGAGGGCGCCCTGGTCGCTGAGGGCGCCTTGCTTGACTTTTTCCGCACAGTCTTCTCGGCTGGATAGAGTTGATCAGCTTCGCTGGCATAGGCGCGGAGCGCCTTGGCTGCTGAGGGCGCCCTGGGCGCTGAAGGCCTGCAGAGGGCGCCTTGGCTGCAGAGGGCGCCCCGGCCAGTAGTTAACCGAACTCCTTTTTGCTTTACTTGTTTCTTGTTCACCTTGGGGGTGCCCTAGACACTTAGGGCGCCCTACTCAGCTGCTGCCTCACTCCTTTGAGGCTCTCTGAGCTGCAGACACACGTTCCTTTGGTCCTACATCTAGGGTTAGTCCGAAAACAATATAAAGCATTTATTTGTTAGTTTATACAGCCTCAGCTGTCTTGGTTCTGACTTTGGTCTCCAAAATGGAGCCCTAGGTCGAACCGACGCCTATTGTTCCCTCGACGGGGAACGCGTCCTCACCTACTCCTCTCGGGAGAATTTACCTGATGCCAACCGTTCCTCTGGTTGGACTTTTGCCTGACGGTCCTTTGTCAAGTCTTGGATGCCGAGCTGCCCTTCGCTCGGTGCCTAGCATTCCCTCGCTAGAGCTTCAGTTCCAGGCTGTCCTTCGCCTGGCGCCTAGCAGTCCTTCGCTAGGGCTTTTTACCCTGGCATTCCTTCGCCAGTGCCTAGCAGTCCTTCGCTAGGACTTTTTACCCTGGCATTCCTTCGCCAGTGCCTAGCAGTCCTTCGCTAGGGCTTTTCCTGCACACTTGAGTAACTTGTTAGAAAACAAGTAAGACTTAACTTTTGACCTATGTTGCCATTATCAAAACACAGGTTTGACTTGGGTGCATTCTGCACCAACAATCTCTCCCTTTTTGATTTATGGCAACCCTAGTTCAAAAAGTTAAGTTTAAGCAAACATAAAAAATGTTTAAATTTTGTTCCCTCCCCCTGGAAGGAATCTCCCCCTAGATTTTTCAAAAATTCGTGGGGTTAAAAAACTTTACTTGCACTTTGAAAACTTAAGTTTTAGGTACTTAGAAATCTTTCAATAACTTAAGTTAAAAGTACACAGGAGAGTTTTTGAAGCATGATTAGAGTACTTAAAAAGTTGAAGCTTTAAGTTTTAAGGTACTCATAAGTTTGAAAGTGTTAGCTTAAGTACTCAGTAGGATTTAAAAAGCTTAAGTACTTAGTAAACTTTGAAACACTTTAGTACTTAAGTACTTTAATAATTTTGAAAATTTAAGTAATAAATAAATAGAGTCCATTTGGAAAAAATAAGTACTTAATACAAAAAAAACTTAAGTACTTAGTAACATTGCACTTATACAGTTTTGAAAAACTTAAGCTTAAAGTACAAAAAAAATTTGACAAGCTTATGTTAGAAAATTTTGAAAGGCTTGAGTACTTAGCAAAATTTTGAAAGCTTACGTAAAAATTTTGAAAGCTTTAAGAACTTAAGTACTTTAGTCAATTTTGAAAAGTTTAAGTATTTTCAAAAATTTGAATAAAGGATAAGAAAAAAAAATTTTGAAAACTTTTTGAATAAAGAATAGAGTTAAGAAAATTAAAACTTGAAAACTTTTTGAAAAAAAAGATTAATTTTACTCTCTTCTTTCTTTTTACTCTCTCCTTTCTTATCTCTCCCCCTTTGCCATATATCAAAATAAATGAGTATAGCAGAAAAAATACATAAAGGAAATCAGACTTAAAATTAAGATTTTGTTGTACTGAACCAATTCATAATTAGACTTAAACTAAATCAGTCAATTTTCTCTGTAGGAACCTGTTTAACCCAATTAGCTACTTACTAACTCTTATAAACAGTAGTTTTTGCTAGGGTTAGTCAAGTTAAGTGTTTCTGTTCAAGTTAGATTTTCTAAACTTGACACTTAACTTGATTGCTATGTAAGTTGTATTTAGTGCCCCAATTACTGCAGATGCACTGACTTAAAGCATCTTGAATTAAGGCAAAGACCTAAGCATCTCAACCCTTTCTAGGTTATCAATCAAAAGTACCCTAAGGTTCTTGTGAGATGCTGGCTTCTAAGTCTATAGGTGCATGCAGTTCTAGGGTTAGGGCCTAGGCTAAGTCTATTTTCGAAAAAGCCCTAATTTTTAAAGGGGATAGTTTTGAAATAAAAATAAAACTAAGTCGAAAATGAAAACTGATTTTGAAATTAAGTAAAACAGTTTTTCAAATTCTATTTTTAGAAACAAATTTTTAAATCAAGAAAAAAAAATAATCTATTCTACCGAGCACAATTCTAACTGCTGAATAGACAAGAAACCATAAGATAGTCAATATAGAATAGTCAACACAGTCATATAGTCAAACACAAGTCAACCCTACTGAGTAGGGGCAGTCAAATAGGTACTGGTACAATATCGGGAGGGCGCCCTGTCTGCCGAGGGCGCCTTGCCTGGGGAGGGCGCCCTACCCAGGCCTGCATGTACCTTTCGGCAGCTTTCTGCCATTGAAGGACTGTGGGTGGGTGCCCTGCCTGACGAGGGCGCCTTGACCAGGCCTGTAGCTGCCTTTTGGCAGCTTTCTACGGTTAAAGGACTGTGGGAGGGCGGGCTGCCTGACGAGGGCGCCTTACGCCGGTCTGCAGCAGCCTTTTGGCAGCTTTTGACCAACCTCGGGGCGCCCTCAAGTGATTGGGCGCCCTATGGACTGTTTTGACCCTAAAGGAGTATTTTTGACCGGATTTGACCTAATTTAAGTGTTTTGACCAAGGTTTGTCTATATTGTCCGAGGTTTGACTGCTTTGACTGTAGTTTGACTTCTTTGACCATAGTTTGACTATGTTGATCATGGTTTAAGATATAGGATTTAACTACAATACAGGTATTAAAGGAATCATAATTGAGTTTTAATTTTACTATCTTACCCAATCTAGGGTTTTCAATCACGTTAGCCTTATAGGTTTCGTGAGACAGGTTTTGATAGTTAAGACTGTTTTGAAAATTTTGATTAATTTTGAAAACAATTAAATTTTGAAAACTTAATTAATTTTGAAAACAATTAAATTTTGAAAACTTAATTAATTTTGAAATTTTTGAAAAGATGTTTAAATCTACAAATAACTGAAGTTTTGTGTTAGATTCGAATTTGACAAAGAAAATTTGAATTTGAATTTCAAAAATTGGCTTCCAGGTCTTGGCGAGGCACTAGGCCTTCTTTGGCCGTAGCCTTATGCGATCATCCACCCTTTCCTTGACAAAGCCTTTTAATGAAATTTCATTTTCAAAAATTCTTTGAAAAATTTCTGGTCTAACTAGTTTGGGTCTTGGATCGGTAGCTTCGGCTAGTTCCGCCAAATTGGCTTCCCTAACGTACTATCATCTCACCTCCACCCAATACTATGTTGTCAAGTTTCAGTTATGTTTGTTTAGTCCTTAAACTAGCCTAAGTCTAAGCATGGTAAATTGCAGAAATTAAATAAACAAGCAAACAATTATATTGCAATCAAGAATAACAATTTTATCTAATAATGAATATAGTTTTCAGTTTGGCTCCCCCTGGACTAAAGCCACGGTGATGGTTAGGCAAGATGTGAATCTTGTCCTTGGGGATCCAATACTGATTTGATCCAGTCAGTTTGTTCAGGTATAGTTTAGGTACCCATGCCTGAATTTTACCTTTGGACTGATTCAGTACAGCAAAGTAAGATCTTTGCTGGGATTTGGTTCTATAGCCCAGTCTGGATCGATTTAGAACTGATTTCTGTTTTCCAAGGATCATGTCAAGACCCTTGGAACCAGATGTAAATCGTTCTAATGCTGATCTAAGATCCTTAACCTGAGTTTTCAGGGAGGAGTTCTCCTTTTCAAGTTTTTCAACTTGAGTAGGAGTTCCTTCCTGAGCCTTCTCGGTTAAGGGTTTAGAGTCAGCTCCCTCTTTCAGGAGTTTCACTTCCTGTCGGAGGGATTCGACTCGGAGTTTGGCTTTTGCCAAATCTCGAGAAAGAAATGAAATTAGTTCACCTAACTGAGATTTATTAAAACCAGTTACCTTAATTTCGCCATCTTCTGTAAAGGTCAGCTCGCCGTCGTCCTGTTCTGTTTCTGATTCGGTTCCGACTTCTTCTGAGGCGGTCAGAGCTAGGAGGTTGGACTGGGGTGCGTCTTCTTCTTCTGAGGAGGAGGATTCGTCCCAGGTTGCTTGCAGTGCTTTCTTTCTTCTCGTCTTTTTAGTCTCCTTTAGGTTAGGACACTCTGACTTGTAGTGGCCCTTTTTCTTGCACTCGTAGCAGGTCACATTGGGCTTATTTACGGGTTCAGCTGGTTCGTCCTTTCTTCGGCCGGTTTTCCGTTTGTTGGTTCGGTTCTTCAGTTCCTTGTAGTAGCTTCGGGCTAGTCGGACCAGCTTAGTTTGATCTCCTTCTTCGTCTTCTGAATCTGAGTCTGAGTTAGACTCGGGTTCAGGTTGAGGCTTCTTCATTGTTGTCCTTCCAGTTTTACCTGCAACGAAAGCAATACCTTTCTCGACCATATTGGTGTTAGTTTGTTCGTGCAGTTCTAGTTCGGAAAACAATTCGTCTAATTTTATTTTTGAAAGATCCCTTGAGACCTTGTATGCATCTACCATAGATGCCCACAAGGTGTTTCTAGGGAAGGCGTTTAGAGCATACCTTATTAGGTCACGGTTTTCGACCTTGTGACCTATTGTGTGAAGACCGTTCATCAGCTCTTGGATTCGTGCATGAAGCTGGGCTGCTGTTTCATTGTCAGACATCTTGATGGTGTAGAGTTTATTCAGAAGCAGATCCCTCTTACTGATCCGAGTATCTGATGTCCCTTCGTGTAGCTCGATCAGTTTTGCCCAAAGTTCCTTCGCACTGTTGAAGGGGCCCACCCGGTTCAGCTCTTCTTTCGTCAATCCGCATTGAAGAGTCTGAGTCGCTTTAGCGCCGGCTTCGATTTTTCGTTTCAGAGCGGTGTCCCACTCTGTGTAGCTTTGAGGAAGTCCTTCGGCGCTTTTGGGGATCTCCAGACCGGACTGGATGATGATCCACATGTCCACCTGAGTTTTCAGGTGGACCTCCATACGCCTTTTCCAGTAGGAAAAGTCTTCTCCACTAAAAAGTGGAGGTCTGGCGGTGCTAAATCCCTCTTGCATGGCCATCTGAAACAGAAAACTAACAGAAAAATGAATTTTCCAAGACTAGGTTTTGGATTAGGAGTGCTGGATAAATTAAATAACGAGGGGTGTTGCACCAACCTCGCTAAAAAAAATCGAACGAAATATTTTAACGAAAAATTCGAAAAAAATAGAAAAATGAAAATCCGAAAAAAAAAATTCAAACTGGTGGTTGCACCAGGTTTGAACTTCCCCGCTCTGATACCACTTGTTGGATCGATAGAACCGATAGAGGGGGGTGAATATCGGTATTTTTTCGGAAAATTAAGAGCACGTGCACAGCGGAAAAAAAACAATACAGAGACGCAGTCGTTTTTACTTGGTTCGGAGCCTGTGTCGACTCCTACTCCAAGGCCCACGGTCGTTGACCGTTTACTTTGGGCAATTCTATATCAGGCGCAAAGTCGTTTACAAAAGATTACAGAATTAGAATTACGTACAGTAAACTTTAAAATAAATCTTTTACCGACGTCCGGAGTAGATCGATTATTTCGGGGCAGTAGGACGTCGTCGACACGATTTGGAGAGTTTCCGGAGCAAGCCGCGAGAGTAGAAGAGCTTTTAGGCGTTAAATGAATTGATATTCAAGCTTGGGGTCGAGGGGTGCTATTTATAGCACCTAGGGGTGCCCTGGACGTCGGGGGCGCCCTCCCACGTGTCAGGCGATCCGCACTTCGCTCGGTCAAGCTTTATCCCACCCGAATAGGGATGAGGTTTGACCCCGAGGGTGCCCTGGTCGCTGAGGGCGCCTTGCTTGACTTTTTCCGCGCGGTCTTCTCGGCTGGATAGAGTTGATCGGCTTCGCTGGCATAGGCGCGGAGCGCCTTGGCTGCTGAGGGCGCCCTGGGCGCTGAAGGCGCCCTGGGCGCTGAAGGCGCCCTGGCTGCAGAGGGCGCCTTGGCTGCAGAGGGCGCCCCGGCCAGTAGTTAGCCGAACTCCTTTTTGCTTTACTTGTTTCTTGTTCACCTTGGGGGCGCCCTAGACACTCAGGGCGCCCTACTCAGCTGCTGCCTCACTCCTTTGAGGCTCTCTGAGCTGCAGACACACGTTCCTTTGGTCCTGCATCCAGGGTCAGTCCGAAAACAATATAAAGCATTTATTTGTTAGTTTATACAGCCTTAGCTGTCTTGGTTCTGAATTTGGTCTCCAAAATGGAGCCCTAGGTCGAACCGACGCCTACGGTTCCCTCGACGGGGAACGCGTCCTCACCTACTCCTCTCGGGAGAATTTACCTGATGCCAACCGTTCCTCTGGTTGGACTTTTGCCTGACGGTCCTTTGTCAGGTCTTGGATGCCGAGCTGCCCTTCGCTCGGTGCCTAGCATTCCTTCGCTAGGGCTTCAGTTCCAGGCTGTCCTTCGCCTGGCGCCTAGCAGTCCTTCGCTAGGGCTTTTTACCCTGGCATTCCTTCGCCAGTGCCTAGCAGTCCTTCGCTAGGGCTTTTTACCCTGGCATTCCTTCGCCAGTGCCTAGCAGTCCTTCGCTAGGGCTTTTCCTGCACACTTGAGTAACTTGTTAGAAAACAAGTAAGACTTAACTTTTGACCTATGTTGCCATTATCAAAACACAGGTTTGACTTGGGTGCATTCTGCACCAACACCATGTCCTGAACCAAGTGGGTATAAGATGGTGAAGGGAATGGGGCACGATTCATTATAGCTGCTGAAGGGTTTTGAATTGTTTCTGAGGTCAACCGTTGATCTTTCGATTAATTAGGGATCATGATGTACTACTAGGTGCCACTCACGATCATTCAATAATTGATTAATTATAGACGGCGAACATAAATCGAAAGCCTATTTAGTCACACGCACTACGAGTAATCCAAGGGATTTAAAACGAGTTGAAAATTAGATTTTCCAATCAAGAGATATTAGGTTTGGTTGAGCCAAACGATAAGTCGAATCTGAATTTTTCAGAGACGCATCGGAAGCGTAAAATGGCTAAGTCTTTTGAAGACTTAATAGATGAATTAAATAAGTTTAATTCATTGGGACGTGGCTTGTATGGGCCGGCCAAAGAGGGCCTCCATCCTCTTTGTTTGGCCGGCCACAACAAAGGGAGAGAACCAAGTTTTTGGATCAATTTATAAAATAAACCAAGTGTGGTTTGTTTTATAATAAACCAAGGTTTGGTTTATTTCTTCATGGAAATTAAAATGAACCATGGATTGGTTTATTTTATAAAATCAATCATGGATTGATTTACCATGATAAGAAAATTTATTCCATAGGAGAGAAGTGACTTCATTGATTTTTATCATGAATTAAAATATAATTTTAACCATGATATAAAATCAAACTTGGCATGATGGAATAAGTTATTCCATATTTGAGAGGCATGATGGTTGAGAGGCTACTATATATAAAGGACCCAAGGCAAGGCTTGAAAAATAATGGAAGAGATGAAGGCATAGGCTCTCTCCCTCTCTTTCTCTCCTTCTCTTCTCCCCTTCTTGCCGTGCGCCAACCAGCCCCAAGGAGTACCAGCCGGCCGCCCCTGCCCTTTCCCTGTCGACCACCACCTGCTGCCGGAGAAGGAAGCTCCGGCCATCTCTTGGCCGGAAGAAGGTGCTGCGGGAATTAGAGTTTGACGCTAGGATCTTTTTGCCGCAAGCCTCTTCTTTTGCTTCGCCGGAATTTTGATTCTGGCCATCCTTTTGTGGTTAGTCTTCCGACTTCTCTCTTGGTATTTTTTGTCGCATTCTCGGATAATCTAGTAGTTCTAGAGAACACGAAACTCGTGGCTTTGCGAAGTCATCCCGATGATACTCGGCGTGGACGCGAATAGAGGCGGAGCTTCCAAGGGACGCTTACGGTTGGATCTCGTCCCTTCCTTCGAGTTACGCGAGGTAATACGTAAATTAGTTTATGTTTCTACAAAATTTTAAATATATGATCATGTCTACACAAGATAAAATTGCATGCTTAGATGTGTGGTTAAATAATTTGAGAAATTATTTATCCTAAACCTTCCGCTGCACGTAATTAATTTTAAAATTACGAACCCGCTTCCATGTCAACATGCACCCAGTCCCAACAGAAGGATCAATTGCTGAAGCTCGGCACAGATTTGAGCGTCATGAGTCTTAGCCGGGTTTAGAACGAGCTCACAACTGAGGAGCAAGAACTATAGGATTCTCCCTCGTCTTGGGCCTTGCTTCCTTGGTCACTCCTCGTTTGCTGCGCCTTCTTTATTATTCATAGTTTTTTTCTTTTTTGATGGTGGGCCAGATATGTAATTGTTTGAGCCGTGCATGAGAGCATCTCTTGGCTGTTGGTGCAGGAAGCACCATATCGAACCTTATTTTGATATTGGCAAAGAATTCAAAGTTAAGTGTTATTTGTTGTCTAATATGCTCATTAAGTGTGCAGGAATCAAAGTTCTAGCAAAGGGCTGCTAGGCACCTGGCGAAGGAATGTCAGGACACAAAGCCCTAGCGAAGGACTGCTAGGCACCTGGCGAAGGAATGCCAGGATATAAAGCCCAAGCGAAGGGCTGCTAGGCACCTGGCGAAGGAATGCTAGGATACGAAGCCCTAGCGAAGGATTGCTAGGCATCAGGCGAGGGACTGCTTGGAACCGAAGACCTAGCAAAGGAATGCTAGGCACCAGGCGAAGGACTGCCTGGAACTGAAGACTTGGCAAAGGACAGCTAGGCACCTGGCGAAGGACTGCTGGGCAAAAGTCCAACCGGAGGAGCTGGTTGGCAACAGGTAAATTCTCCCGAGAGGAGTAGGTGAGGATGCGTTCCCCGTCGAGGGAACAGTAGGCGTCGGTTCGACCTAGGGCTCCATTTGGGAGACCCAAAGTCAGAACCAAGACAGCTAAGGCTATATAAACCTAATACTTGATTGCTTTGTGTTGTTTTTGACTAACCCTGGATGCAGGACCGAAGGAATGAGTGTCTGCAGCTCAGAACGCCTCAAAGGAGAGAGGCAACAGCTGAGTAGGGCGCCCCCAGTGTCCCGGGCGCCCCCAAGGTCAAGGCAAAACAAGTTGAGCAAGAGTACGCTTCGGAAGCTTACTGGGCGGGGCGCCCCCGTGCTCCCGGGCGCCCCCAGTACCCAGGGCGCCCCAGGCTCAAGCCAACGAAGAGGATAAACTTCATCCAGCCGAGAATCCCGCTGAAAGGGTCAACCAGGGCGCCCCCACAGTAAACCCTCAGCCCTATTCGAGTGGGATAAGGGCTGATCGAGACTTGCTCGGATCGGGTGACACGTAGGGGGCGCCCCCAACGTTTAAGGCGCCCCGAGAGGCTATAAAAAGCCCCTCGACCCCAAGGCTTCGAAGATCAACTGCTTCCAACGCAAACACGCTCTTCTACTCAAGCGCTTCGCTCCAGAAACCTCTCAACTCGAAATACAAGCGCCGACGACGTCCCTCT
Organism: Boesenbergia rotunda; assembly: GCA_024364735.1. NCBI lineage: Eukaryota > Viridiplantae > Streptophyta > Magnoliopsida > Zingiberales > Zingiberaceae > Boesenbergia > Boesenbergia rotunda. The sequence continues at coordinate 51,221 of JAGFNQ010006865.1, read as the reverse complement.
GCTCCGAGATACATTCCACACCCGACGTCGGTAACGAAGAGCTGTCTTTTCTTTGTTTACTATACTGCAGTTGTAATATCTATTTGTAAACCGTTTTGCGCACATATAGAATTGCCCGCAGTAAACGATCAACGACCGTGGGCCTTGGAGTAGGAGCCGACCGCGACTCCGAACCAAGTAAAATCTTGGTGTTTGTGTGTTGTTTTGTTTTAATTTTTCCGCTGCGTTTTCTCTTTTTCAATCCGAAACGACTTACTATATTCACCTCCCCCCTCTATCGTTTTCTCTTGATCCAACAAGTGGTATCAGAGCGGGGTAGCTCAAATTTGGTGCAACCACCAATTTGAGAGTTTTTCGGATTTTCGTAATTATTTTATCTTTTTTAATCTTTCTCGTTAATCGAGGTTGGTGCAACACCACTCGATCTTTATTTCACATAAATAATATCTGTAGGTGTGTTTTGAATTCTAATTTTCTCACCATAAGTCAAAATTGATAAAACGAACAATTTTTGAAAATTTGGCATAAACTTTTTTTATTATTATTTTAATATTTTTCTCGAAACTCGTGCTAAGTAAACTTTTTCCCAAACAGTCAGAATTGATAAAGTCAACATTTTCAAAAATTTGTCATTAATTTTTATCTTATTTTATTATTATTTTACCTCGAAATTCGTGAAAACACATTTTATTAAGCTAGTTTTTCTTTCCCGCACTACTAATCCAAGACCAAGTCTTGGTACATTTTTGGTGTTTCTTTTGTGTACAAGGTATAAACTAAATGGCCAACCAAGAGTGGAATAGTGTCCGTCCACCCCTATTCTGTGGCGAGAACTTCAGAACCTGGAAGGGTCTAATGGAATCCCACCTAAAGACCCATCTGGATTTATGAATGATGATCCAAACAGGGTTTTCAGTACCTACAGAAGATGGAAAGTCGATCGCCTGGGATAAAATGGACGAACCAACTCTGAGGAAGATTGAGGCAGATGCAAAGGCGACTGCAATCCTACAATGTGGCCTAACTAATGAAGAATTGAAGCAGATCGGACCCTTCAACTGTGCTAAAGAGATGTGGGAGAAGCTAATCAGCCTACACGAAGAGAGCTCCGATATTGAGATCTTTGAAGGTGTGATGCTCGAATCATCGGATGAATCAGACGATAAGGAAGATCAGGCAAGTTATTTTGCATTCTCGGCTCAAGCACAAGTAGCTGCGACAGAATCGACACCCGACATCGAAATCGAACCAGAGTCAGACAACGAGTTTTTTGAGACAAAATCGGTAACTAATTTTGAATCATTTTCTGAATTAAGGTTAAATAATCAAGCTGATACTGCAATGGTCGAGGAAGGTATAGTTTTCATTACAGGGAAAACTCCAAGAGAACTGCAAAAGAGGCATCAACCAGTACCTAAGTCCAACTCAGACTCAGAACTTGACGACGAAGAAGGAGATCCTCGGAAACTGGTCCGGTTGGCTCGCGACCACTATAAAATACTGAAGAAATAATCAAGCAGAAGAAAGATGGCTAAAATCAAGGAGGAGAGCTCCAAAAAAAAATCTAAAGGTAAATTTACAGTATTTGAAAATCCATTATTTACCTTGAATAATATGATTGAACCTTATAAATTAGTTAAAGCAAACATTAGTAAATTGGAACAAGAAGATGAAATATTGAAACATAAGGTCAAAATGCTAGAAAGCCTAATTCACAATTTTGCTAATTCTAAAAACCCAGAATATCATTACAATTATGACGTGACTTAGATGATTACTTTTCTCACGTAATTTATTATGCTTAGATTTAGGATTGGTTAGATTAAGGACTAAAACGATTAACTGAAATTTGAACAACATAGTATTGGGTGGAGGTGAGATGATAGTACGTTAGGGAAGCCTCTTCTAATAAGGTCAAGTATACTCTACTTGGTCTGTTTAGACTGGTGAAACTAGCCGAAGCTACCGATCCAAGACCCAAACTAGTTAGACCAGAATTTGTTAACAAGTAATTTTGAAAATGAAATTTCACTAAAAGGTTTTGTCAAGGAAAGGGTTGATGATCCAATAAGGCTACGGCCAAAGAAGGCCTTGTGCCTCGCCAAGACCTGGAAGCTAATTTTTGAAATTTAAATTCAATTTACTTCTTGTTAAATTCAAATCTAACACAAATTTCAATCAATCGTAGATTCAACCATTTTTTCAAAATAAAATTAAAATTCATTAAAATGGTTTTCAAAACTAATTTAACTTTTCAAAACTAATCATAATTTTTCAAAATAAAATCCTTACTTCTATCAAAACCTGTCTAACAAAAACCCATAAGGTTAACATGCTTGATCACGTAGAACTGGATGAGACATCTAGGACCTAAAAGTATAATTCACCATCCTTCTAAATAAAACTCAAAGTGCTTTCAAAAGTTATTCAAAATTATCTCTAGTTAATTCGGTTTACTGTACCCTACTTTTTCAACACTAACAGTTTTAAAATACTGAATTTCATGTTAAATATCACAATAGACTCGTTCTAAATATAATCTAGGGCTTGTTTGATTTAGTTATTGATTGGTCAATCATAGTCAACTGAGTCAAACATGGTCAAAATAGTCAAACCAAGTCAATACTAAAGACCCTTCAAGCACTTAGATAAAGTCAAGACGAGTCGGATACAAAGGGAGTTTTTTTTATTTATCGAAAAATTTACATTTATTCTCAAAAACCTTATGCTCTAAAATTTAGTATAATCTCAAAATAAGGTTTTCAAAAATTGGCTCAAAAACCTTGGTATATTACTATCTCTTTAAAGAACCATTATCATTTCGAAATTTTCTTCGTGGCTTATGCTTTAAAAAATTATCTTCATTTCAAGTTGTGTTTTCAAAAATTTATCTCCTTAAAAGTTATCATACTCAGAAGGTTATTCAAAATTACTCTTTTGATTTTAATAAACCCTAAAGACACAGAGGAAGGTCCACTTCATGATCTACAAGGACTCCAATGATGTGTCAAATTTAGGGAGAGTTTGAGTCAAAAGAAGAATTTTTTAAATGTTTTTTTTAATTATTTGTTTTGAAGGTATTAGATAATTCTTATAATTTAAATCAAACCTTAAAACTCAGAGGAAGATCACTTGTAGTCAACAAGCTTCCTAGGACTGGGTCAAGTTTAGGGGAGATCAAATTAAAAGAATTATTGAACATTTTCAAAATTAGATATTTTCATGCACTGCACGTTTAAAATCTTTTTGAGAACTTAAATAATTTTTCTTTCAAAATACCATTATTTTATTTTTCAAAATTCTTATGGCTTATGAAATTATTTTGAAATAATATTTACTTGGGTTGGAGAAATTTCCAGGACACTTAGGAAAATATCCTTGTAGTCAACAAGGTTTCCTAGGATTGTGTCAGACTGGAAAAGAAACCTAGTCAAGTAAAATATTATGCTTTCAAAATGCTTAATACTTTTCAAAAAAATTTCAAAGTCTAATAGTTTTCAAAAACAGTACTTAGACTTTCCAAAAAGGCTCAATCTGTTTTTTTCAAAAGTACTTGCATATTTTTTAAAAATGCATATTTTTTCGAAAGTACTTATATTTTTCAAAAATTACATAATATCTTTCAAAAGTACTTCTATTTTTCAAAATATAATGTTTTCAAAAAGTACTAATACTTTTCTAAGGCAATAGTATTCTAAGTACGTGAATTTTCTAAAGATTTGCCTATAAATACAAAATCTTTTTTCAAAATGGCACAATACCTTTCAAAGAGTTTTGTTGGTGCAATTTAAGCTTTTGCTATGATTTCAAGAATTATACTAAGTATTTTTATGTTTTCAAAACTCATAAGCTCTGATACACAAACTTTTTCTTAAAACATATTTTAAAAGATATTTCTTTATTGATATATATATATATATAGCCAAGGGGGAGAGCAAGAAATAGAGAAAGGAATTTTTTTATCTCCTTTTCGAAAAGCAAAAATTTCTATGTGTTTTAAATTTTTTAAGTGCATATTTTTCCTAAGTAAAATTTTTCTTAGTAAACAAAATTTGTCTGAGCAAAACTTTTTGAAAATGTTGGCAAATGTTCCTAAGTAATGTTTTTTGGTGAAAAACTTGTCTAGAAAATTCTTAAAGATTTTGTTTTTCCAAAATACACAAAGTATTTCCACGTATATTCTTCTAAGTGTGCAAATTCTTGTAAAACAAAAATTTCCCAATTCTCAAAGTTGAAATTTTTTTTGGGAAATTTGGATTCAAAATTTTGCCTAAGTAATTTTTTTTGTAAAACCTTTTAACAAAATTTAGGCTTGCTTTTCAAAAGTGTTTGTTGATACAAATGATTTTACTCTTTTTGAAACACCTTGTCAAAAACCTATTTTTGGTAAAACTCAGAACTCCCTATTAGAAACCTTGTTCGCCGATGTATGTTTTTGATATATGTCAAAGGGGGAGGAAAGGTCAAAGTTAAGTGTTTTAAGTGTTTTATAACACAAGTATTCAGGGTTTTAGGGGGAGTATGAGAAATAAAGAATTTTTTTCAACTCTGCATTTATTCTATTCATAAACAGTTATACTTCATTGTTTACCTGATGTTCTTAACTGTTATAAAGTTTTTACTTAACTTTGAATTGTGTTGCCATAAATCAAAAAGGGGGAGATTATTGGTGCAGGAAGCACAATATCGAACCTTGTTTTGATATTGGCAAAGGATTCAAAGGTAAGTGTTATTTGTTGTCTAATATACTCATTAAGTGTGCAGGAAACAAAGTCCTAGCAAAGGACTGCTAGGCACCTGGCGAAGGAATGCCAGGACACAAAGCCCTAGCGAAGGACAGCTAGGCACCTAGCGAAGGAATGCCAGGATACAAAGCCCTAGTCAAGGACTGCTAAGCACCTGGCGAAGGAATGCCAGGATACAAAGCCTTATCAAAGGACTGCTAGGCACCTGGCGAAGGAATGCCAGGATACAAAGCCCTAGCGAAGGACAGCTAGGCACCTGGCGAAGGAATGCCAGAATACGAAGCCCTAGCGAAGGACTGCTAGGCACCAGGCGAGGGACTGCTTGGAACCGAAGACCTAGCGAAGGAATGCTAGGCACCAGGCGAAGGACTGCCTGGAACTGAAGACCTGGCAAAGGACAGCTAGGCACCTGGCGAAGGACTGCTGGGCAAAAGTCCAACCGGAGGAGCTGGTTGGCAACAGGTAAATTCTCCCGAGAGGAGTAGGTGAGGATGCGTTCCCCGTCGAGGGAACAGTAGGCGTCGGTTCGACCTAGGCCTCCATTTGGGAGACCCAAAGTCAGAACCAAGACAGCTAAGGCTGTATAAACCTAATACTTGATTGCTTTGTGTTGATTTGGACTAACCCTGGATGCAAGACCGAAGGAATGAGTGTCTGCAGCTTAGAACGCCTCAAAGGAGAGAGGCAACAGCTAAGTAGGGCGCCCCCAGTGTCCCGGGCGCCCCCAAGGTCAAGGCAAAACAAGTTGAGCAAGAGTACGCTTCGGAAGCTTACTAGGTGGGGCGCCCCCAGTACCCAGGGCGCCCCGGGCTCAAGCCAACGAAGAGGATAAACTTCATCCAGCCGAGAAGCCCGCTGAAAGGGTCAACCAGGGTGCCCCCACAGTAAACCCTCAGCCCTATTCGAGTGGGATAAGGGCCGACCGAGACTTGCTCGGATGGGTGCCACGTGGGGGGCGCCCCCAACGTTCAAGGCGCCCGGAGAGGCTATAAAAAGCCCCTCGACCCCAAGGCTTCGAAGATCAACTGCTTCCAACGCAAACACGCTCTTCTACTCAAGCGCTTCGCTCCAGAAACCTCTCAACTCGAGATACAAGCGCCAACGACATCCCTCTGCTCCGAGATAGCTCTTCGTTACCGAGATAGCTCTTTTCTTTGTTTACTATACTGCAGTTGTAATATCTATTTGTAAACCGTTTTGCGCACATATAGAATTGCCCGCAGTAAACGGTCAACGATCGTGGGCCTTGGAGTAGGAGTCGACCGCGACTCCGAACCAAGTAAAATCTTGGTGTTTGTGTGTTGTTTTGTTTTAATTTTTCCGCTGCGTTTTCTCTTTTTCAATCCGAAACGACTTACGATATTCACCCCCCCCCCTTCTATCGTTTTCTCTCGATCCAACATTGGCTTCCTGTGTCCTGAGTAATTTCTTGTCTCGTTTGCTTATTCTTAAAATGTTTGCCCCCGACCCAAGGAGCCAGCACACCCAGTTTAAAGTGAGGAACCTAGGTTCCTTCCTGACTTAAAAGGGTGAAGTAGTAAACACACCCATCATAGAGATAGTAGGTTTTTGCAGCTCTTGGTCGGGCATGTGCAACACTAAGGCCAAGCCTACTCACCGCGGAGGTAGTAGGGTTTTGCAGCTCTTGGCCGGGCATGTGCAGCACCGAGGCCAAGCCTACTCACCGCGGAGGTAGTAGGGTTTTGCAGCACTTGGTCGGGCATGTGCAGCACTGAGGCCAAGCCTACTCACCGCGGAGGTAGTAGTGCAGCTCTTGGTCGGGCATGTACAGCACTGAGGCCAAGCCTACTCACCGCAGAGGTAGTAGTGCAGCTCTTGGCTGGGCATGTGCAGCACCGAGGCCAAGCCTACTCACCGCGGAGGTAGTAGGTAGCTCTTAGTCAGGCATGTGCAGCACGAGGCCAAGGCTACTCACCGCGGAGGTAGTAAGGTTTTGCAGCTCTTGGTCGGGCATGTGCAGCACCGAGGCCAAGCCTACTCAATGGAGGTAGTAGGGTTTTGCAGCTCTTGGTCAGGCATGTGCAGCACTGAGGTCAAGCCTACTCACCGCAGAGGTAGTAGGGTTTTACAGCTCTTGGTTGGGCATGTGCATCACCAAGGCCAAGCCTACTCACCACGGAGGTAGTAGGGTTTTGCAGCTCTTGGCTGGGCATGTGCAGCTCCATGGCCAAGCCTACTCACCGCCGAGGTAGTAGGGTTTTGCAGCTGTTTTGTAGCTCTTGGCCGGGCATATGCAGCACCGTGGCCAAGCCTACTCACCGCGGAGGTAGTAGGGTTTCGCTCAGGTATAGATTCAGCGATTTTCGTGTAATATTCCGTTTACTCTTTTTATTTATTGAACTGCAAGGCAGTGTAAATAAAGAATACAGCAGGTAAGCAAACAACTCAACACCTTACGGAGTGCGATAGGGGCGGAGATGGTTGGCGTGCCATGGTCGTTCCAGCCCCATGCCTTTGTCATCTTCTACATCCTCTCCAATTTGCACTACCATTCCTTCCAGGGCGTTAGGCTCATCTACCTGCCAAGTTGAAATGGAGCTGGTGAGTTTGACTAGTTCATCCGCCTTGACATTGTCTACCCTGGAGATCTTTGCAAGATAACCTCCATGAAGGAGGCCTTCAGCTGCTCGTAGAGGGCTACATACTTTCGCAAGCGCTCGCACCTGACTTCGAAGTTGCCCTTTATTTGTTGTGCCATTAGCTGGGAGTCCGAGTGTACAATGACCCGAGTAGCCCCCATGTGCTTGGCTGCTTGTAGGCCTGCCAGGATCGCCTCGTACTCAGCTTCATTGTTGGTAGCTTTGAATTGGAGTCGGATGGAAAAATGTAATGGGTCCCCCAGGGGGAGACCATTAACACCCCGACCCCGCTGTTCCGGTTATTGGAAGACATGTCCACGTAGATCTTGCACGTTCCTTCGACCTCTGACTCTGGGACAGTCTCTAGCATGAAGTCTGCGAGGGCTTGCACCTTGATAGCAGCCCAAGGCCGATACTCAATACCATATTCGCTTAGCTCCGTTGTCCATTTGATCAGCCGACCCGAAGCCTCGGGGTTGGTGAGCACCCGTGCGAGCAGACTGTTGGTGAGGACCACGATGGGATGTGCTAGGAAGTACGAAATTAACCTCCGGTCCATTAAGACCAGTGCATAAGCCATCTTCTCCATCGCAGTATATCGCGTTTCAGCATCCTTGAGGAGATGTCCGAAGAAGTAAATAGGACACTGCACCATGCCTTCTTCGCGGACCAGTGCCAGCTTACTGTTTGTTCTGCTAAAGATAGGTAGACAAATAAAGTCTTTCCTTCCACCGGTTTGTAGAGGATGGGGAGCTCGGCGAGATAGGTCTTCAGGTCTACGAACGCTTGCTCGCACTGTTCATCCCACTCGAATTTGACTACTTTTCTCAGAATCTAAAAGAATGGTAGGGTCTTATCTGCAGACTTCGAGATGAATCCGGATAGCGCCATGATTCTCCCGTTCAGTCGTTGTACATCCTTGAAGTTGCGAGGGGCTGACATATCTAGAATAGCCTTTACCTTTTCTGCATTAGCCTCGATCCCCCTCTCTGTCACCATGTAGCCCAAGAACCGACCGCTTTTCACCCCGAATAAGCATTTGGCTGGATTCAACTTCAATTTGTTGGCCCTCAAGGTGGCGAACATCTCTTCTAAGTCAGCTATCATGTCTTTTCCTTTATCCGTCTTAACCAGGATGTCATCCACGTACACCTTAATGTTTCTCCCGATCCGATGCCTGAAGACTTTGTCCATCATCCGCTGGTACATTGCCCCTGCGTTGCGCAATCCAAAAGGCATGACATTATAGTAGTATTGTCGTCGGCTATCATGAAGCTAACTTTCTCCTAGTCTTCGGGTGCGAGGGGGACTTGATGGTAGCCTTGATAAGCATCCAGCATCGAAATGAACTCGCAATCGGCCGTGGAATCTACTAACCGGTCTATTCGAGGCAACGGATAGCAATCCTTGGGCAGACATTATTTAAGTCGCGAAAGTCAATACAAACCCGCCATTTATCTCCTGGCTTAGGGACGAGGACTACGTTGGCTAACTAGGCCAGGAATTGAACTTCTCGGATGTGCCTGACCTTTAACAACTTATGGACTTCATCCCGAATAGCCTTGTCTTGTTCTGGTGCAAAGTGTCTCCGCCTCTACTTCACTGGTCGGGCTCCCGGGGTAACGTGCAGGTGATGCATGGCTAACCCTGGGGGAACCCCTCTGATTTCTTCGGCGGCCCAGGCGAATACATCTTTATGACTTCGCAGGCAATCATGAAGGCAACTTTTTAACTCCGGTGCAAGGTCGGTGGCGATCTTCATGTCTCCTCCCTCCAGTTGAGGGTGAATCTGGACCTCTTCACTCTTGACGTCCCTCCTCTCTTCTTTAGGCCCCTCATCCTCTCGTGGGTGAGCGAGATCGATTTACAGGGCTTCGTAGGACCCCGATAGGACTTCTGGTGAGGCCCCTCTGGGAGGACCTCCAGAGACCACTGGGATCTCCTCTTGCTTAGAAACCCATTGTTGTGCAACGGCTAGCTCCATTTGTTGTTGATGGAGCACCTCTTTAATGGTGTTGGCCACCATGTGATCCAGTTCCTCCTTTGTCAGGACAATGGGTTGTCCCACCGGCTCTGTCATCGGTGCTCCTTCGGGTGCTTTACTGGTTTCCCACAGACGACGGAAGGAATTGACGTCGACAGCCAGTCACCAGGGTTCAACCCACGCGGATGCTGACGCTAGAGGAGGAACTCCACACCCTGCGAGATTAACACGAGCGTTAGGGGAACACGTCGAAGGTTGTCCGACGGACCCCACTCCGACGCTCAAGTCAGCGCCTCGATGGAGAAGATGAAAAGAAGGTAAGACGGTATGTGAGTAGTAAAGAATGAGTAACCCCCCTTACCAGAGGGGTTGAAGTCCCTTTTATACTGCGGCGGCTGCCTTCGTGCGTTCCCGTGATCTATGTCACGTCACCCCCGATTATTAATTACTGGATCATCCTGGTAACGATCTTTACGACTCTTCAATCTGGGGTCGTTGATTATTCCGTAATAATGGATGATGATGCTCCACCGATCCGAGGAAAACGGGCCACTACTTGAAGTTTAGCGCTCCTTGAGCTCCGCCACCCAGAGGTGATCTCGTAGCTATTTGGCCCGGGAGGGGGGCGTTCGTCCTCCCGAGGTGGTCTCAGGAACCTTCCCCCGAGGTGAGCTCAAGGGTGCATCCTTCTGGAGGTATCCTCAGGACTATGCTCATTTGAGTTAGTCTCGGGATTCCCCTTCCCAAGGGGGTCTTGGGCATCTCGGCCAGAGAGCCATTCCGACTCGATAGCTGTTGCCGCACAGCTTCTTCAGTCCACGTGTCAGTCACGGGGTACTTAACCCCATCCGTAACAAACTTTAAAGTTTATGAAAATTGTCTTGATGATACTTGCTTAATTTAATTTATAAGTTTTCATATGGTTCTTATGATTTAAGTTTGCATTACTTTAGAAAAATAGACCATCAAAATAATTTTAAAATATCAATTTTATTAATAATATTCTTATTTCTGAAATTTTTAAAAGAATATTATTTTTAGATTATCAACAAGGTGTGGTATATATATGAATTGAAACTCAGGTAAAGCAACTAACGAGCCATGCTTAGCATGATCAGCTTTATACAGTGCTGGATTAAATAAACATGAGAAGAAAAAGTGAACCCATTTGGCCCATGGGATTAGTGGTGTCATCGTTACCCTGAATAGGTGAGGAGGAGATCGATAGAACCCCTTGATGTGTCATCAACTAAGCTTAAGTTTGGCCTGGCTATATGTGTGATGTAAAAGGACTTAGGAGAACACATAGACACTCGATGGCTCAGGATCCGAGGATCCAATGGAGTATGGTGAAGAGTGGTATGAGACAACTAAGGGACTCGAAAGGACAAGGAGCAACATCTTGATAGAAGACACAAACAAAGGAGAAGGATGACACGGAAAGGAAATTTACGGATTCAATGCATCCGAGGTATAAGGAGCTGTGGAAGAGTACTTGGTGAAGTGAGAAGAATTCATCAAGAGTAACCCGAAAGGGCTCAGTGCATCCGAAAGACGAGAAATCTAGTGAATTGAGTTAAGTGACATGTAATCAGACAAGGATAAACTCAACTTAAGAGGGCTTGATCATAGTCGACTTGAGTCAAAATTTAGGTCAATCGAAACAAGGTTTTGGGCGACTAGATATGATTTGAGCAAACTATTCATGTAAATGTTATTTGTTGAACAGGTTTTCGATCCGAGTGGTTTGGGGTAATCCGGGCGATTAGAAGCACATCAAGGTGACCGAAAGCACACATGGAAAAATGATTAACGAGGTTTTCCGAAAGCACGCATGGAGGATAAATTGGAGGGAGATGATTAAGATTTGTATTGACCGATTGTGGGTTACCGGAGATGGTTTGGTCGACTGGATTGGTACCGAATCAGCGAGGTTGAAACAAGAGCGACTGATTTGTGGATAAGTCAAGACTTGTACAGGCCACTAAATCTGGTTCGGTCGACTAGTGTTGTGCTACATCAATAAGATCATATGGAGTGAGTGATCTGCTTGTGGATAAAGTTAGCAGCTGAGTCAGCTATGTCTGAGCAAACGAAAAGGCTATGGGGAGATAAAAAATGCGCCATGTCAACACAACACTCAAATAGAGATGAAGTTTATAAATAACGTTGAGACTCGAAGAACAAAAACAACACATCGAATTCCTTTTGTTCCATTTCGTTTAAAAACCTTTCTTTCTTTTGTACTCAATTGTTGTATGAGAAGTTTTTCCATCTCTGACACTTGATCGAAGAGGAGAAGGATAATGGACAAACACTTCTATGCATGGCTTTGAACGTACCAATCCGGGATCATGAAGCAAGTAAATGACCGTGTCCCTCTTGATATGTTTTTATTTAATGCATGTAAGTGTCCTCACTAAGTAATTAGAAAGAGAAAAAGAGCTTTCACTTTTTAAGATTTCTCAGTCCGAAAAGTTGAATATCAGGACTCCAACCAAAGGCGGTTTCAAATTGCAGCCAAATCTAGGTAAGGTTGGCACTAATAGTCAGGAGTGTGACTACATTACACTACAAGCTGTATATCATGTTCATAATGAAATATGCATTGGTACCTACTAATATTTCACTCCGTATTATTCTGAACGTTGTAGATCTATTGATATTCCACTCCGTGTTTCTTTGCAGGAATAGATTCCCTCAACAGACATAAACGACGCGGAACGAGAAGGGATGACCTCAGAAATAAACGACGTGGAACGAGAATGGATGAATTAAAATGGAATGTAACAAATCACGACTTAAACATAAAGAAATGCATATCTTAACTAATAATAAATGGATAAATCAAAACCATGTGATGAATCACAATATTACTACACACAGAGACATCTACAGAAATTCGTAAGTGTATCAAATGGATGGCTCTCCAAGTAATACTTTGTTAAACCAACAAACATACACTTCATGTACAATTATTTGTTTACTCAGATTATTGTCAAGCAAGGGTAATCAGCATTCACGCAAATGGCGAGGCAACTGGGCCAGAAAGAGAGTCTGATCTCTTTATGCTTCCCATGCCACAGATAATACAACCTGGAGTTGAAAGAGCAGAGAACTTTGAGCTACACAGGTCGCAAATGTCATGCCCAATGGTTGAAAGGCGGCTGAGTGTGGCAGCACAAAACTGAGAGGGGTCTTCGAAAGGATCAATGGATTTGTTGGACAAGCCTCTTTGTATGCACATTTCAATCAGACCCCTCAGTTCTTCTTGCTTGCTTGGTGGTGCCTTGGAGAGGAGGAGATCCAGCATTTGTTTAGCGTAGGCATAGTTCTGAACTTCCATATTTCTTTTAATTGCTGTTCTTATGCAGTTTATGCGATGTTTTGCCTGGAGGGGCAGGGAGGCAAGATGTCGAGAGAGTCTAGCCATTTCATCTTTTGCACTAAGTGCTCCAGGTCCTTGGACTTTTTGGAGCCTAGCAATTTCCTGAATTAAAAAATCAAGTGAATCTGGATTCCCACAGTAGCTTGTATATATAATTGATGAATTGCTGTTTCCTATTTGACAGATTGTTTTTTTTTCTCAACGTCTCCATCCAAAAATGAGTTATTGATATATGATAACCTAGCTTCATGAAATCCTAAGATCTTTGGTATATAGGGAATCTTTTCACAGCCTGAGTTTAATTTTCATGCTACAAAATTGTTCTAGGGTCACATTGTTATAGAAATTTTAGGGGGCGTTTGGTTTGTTTCATTTTCCATTTTCATTTTCCAGAAAACCACATTTTCTCATTTTCTGAAAAATGACTTTATTTCATTCTCTAGTTTTCCAGAAAACGCTATGTTTTTTTCTGGAAAACAAAGCTGGAAAATGCAAACCAAACATGTTTTCCAGAAAACCGCATTTTCTACATAAAATGAAAATGGAAAACAGACTGGAAAATACAAACCAAACGCACCCTTAAATTCCCAAAATCAATATTATGTTGGAAAGTTGTCCTAAAGCAACCTATGTTCCCTAAATCGGAAAACAAACCTGAAGAATTATCTTCACCATCTTCCAAGAATTTACAACATTTCAACCGTGTTTTGCATATGAAAACAGATTTTGAAGTACCACAAACTAAAAAAACACTTTCATTCTTCATTTAGTAATTTGAGCAATAAACTAAAAGAATGATATCCACAAAACTATAGGCCAACAATATTCTGTGTTTCACGTGCCATCTTTAGATGAAAGCTAACAATATAAAAATTAGCAAACCACATAGTACCTGTAGTATCGCCACTGCAATTTTATACTGAGCGCAAATAGTTGCTTGTGCTTTAATATCCGATCCACGTGACTGATCCTTGGCAAGAGCCAAGAAAGCTTCATCCAAGCAAGATAAGGCATCTGAAAGTTGATTTTGCTCAAGGTGAGCAAGGCCTGTCTTGAAACATACTGAAGCTGCAGCACCACGAGGGACCTGTAATTTTGAATTAGTACATATGGATCAGAAGGAAAACCAAAACCTATTTTTCCAAAGTCTAGTATCATTTAAATTCTTACTTGGCCAGGGCGGACAGCGGTAAGTTGGGAAGGTGAAGTTTTAGTTGCATTGAGTCCGGAATTGGACCCTTCAAGATAACTAAGATCGACTGGTGCAGAGGCCGGTACCCGAGGAGGAATATTCTGGGCCTGTGGAGGAACTCCCCCACCAGGAAGTTCAATTGGTTCGATTGGTGTGGCAGATTGCTGAGAAACTTGGGGCTGTTGTGATACCTGTGGTGGTACCCCACCATCTGGAAGCCCAATATCAGCCGTTACATTCTGACCTAAAGCTACTCTGTTCCTATCCATGACTTGAGGATTTTGATCAACTCTCGGCAAGTAAGATCCTGGTGGAGCCAGCGAAGCTGCAACTTGTAGTGATGAAATTGTATTTTTGAAGAAGTCTTCTGGAATAGGTCCAGCTGTCACTCCCATACCCACAGCCGTTGAGTTAGGCTGTGTTGTAGTTTGTGTTGGTAATGCATCAGTGCCAAACATGTCAACAGAAATTTTTGGTACATTTGAATTATTATCAGGGCCTGGCTCGGGTGAAGTAAATGAAAAATCTTGCGATGGTCCAGATAATGGCTTGGCCCTCATAGAAGGGACCAAACCTAACTGTTTCGTAGCTTCCTTGAGCTTGTTGACATCAACTGTAGGTGCAGCAGGCTTATCACGGATTCTTATATGAATCTTTTTAGTTTTTGCTGTTGCCTCATCTTCATCGCTACTACCACCATCAACAACACCATACAAGGATTTCTTGAACTCTTCCTCTGCCTTTGACTGCTCGTCAGCAGCAGTAGCACCAGCCAATTGCTTGGTCAGATTATCAACCATAGAATCATTCTTAGAATCACCAACCAGATTTGTGTTCTGTTTCATTTGGGACTCAAATGAGATTGTAGAGTTGTTTACACCACTTGCTGCAGATAGAACTTTCACAAGACTCTTATCATTGGCTTCAACCACATTGCCTCTTCCCCTGATCACGCCCAAATACACACCAATATGATCTGCAATTATGGCAGGGATGCCAGCTTCACTGGTTCTCATGTATGGCATAACCTCACCGGCCAGTTCCCACTGTGGTATATCCTTCATATTGACTGGTGTTTTGATATCCCAGTTTCCTCCACCCCACTCAGGTCCTTTAGGTACCATACTTTCAGCAGCAAAATTAGCAAGATACCCTGTGTCCACCCAGTTGAGCGGACTCTTAAAATTCTTTCACCAAGCTCGCCTTAGCTCTGAATCAATAGCAGCTTCTTCTAGTTTTTGCGCAAGGTGACGCATGGCACTAGGATTCAAGTGGCATATAAAAAGATCTAGCATGCTTTCATAATCTCCAATAACCTCAAAGGTCTCTTTTGCACTGTCAAACTGACCATACCTGGTTGCATGATGTGCTAAAGTGTCATACAGAATAAAAACAAACAACAGCTGGTGCAGCTAACGCCAGGGAATTAATTGGCAAGGCAATAAAAAACAAGGGATTCACAACTAAGCAACAATATGTCATGAAATCTTCAGTTAGCAAATCTTCAACATAGCTAATGCATTCACTTGAATGTGATGTTTATTGACGTTGGTTTGGGTCCTTATGGCACTTATTTTTGAGTCCCTTTTATCATGTGCATAGAATTAGTTTAGTTTTATATCATATAACTAATTAGGTTGCTTTTCATAGTGCTAAAGAATTCAACAAACTTCTGTTTTCTATGCAACTCTCTCACTCCTGATGCATTGACATTTAACTCACTTAATTCACTAGTTTCACCTTCTCACTTCATCGTTGTTTGCTGTTTTTGAGTATAAATATTCATAGATATTCTGTCTAATGGTATCAACAGCAGATGCCATTAAGAGGATAGGAACGAAGCAGAGTGCAAGAAACAACCATGTCTCAGATGCAATATCAAGTGTATTGTGTAAAAAAACATCAAGAAGCTACGTATTCAAAATATCTGGGGTGGTGATCCTATTCTACCATTGAGCTAATAAAAACCTAAGTAATGCTCATAAGGTAAATAACATGACAATCAAAGAATATATCCAGTGGAACACAGAAAGAAGCCTTCTACATCCGCATTACCAATTCAGTGAGCAAATCACTTCCTCGCATAATCACACCACAGCTGCACTACCGAATTTATAATAACTAAAATATATAACACTAACAAGCCCCTTTCATCCTCTTCCAATTCATCAAACTAATAGCAACTTCACCCAAGCGGTAAAGTAGACCTTCTCGGCCAACTCCTCACTCAATAAAGTGGACTGAAGACTGATAAAACTTAAAGAACGTTCACAAAAGACCTCCATGGTAAAAGTTAATCAAGTGGAGCAATTTGTGGAGTGTGGAACCTAATTATTAGCACTGAGATAATTTAGCTAAGTAAAAAAAAATTATTCAAATGCCAAGTTATCTGAGTCTTCCATAATAATGTTTTTAATTTACATTTATAGTAAAGTGTCCCCCCCCCCCCCCCCCCCCCCCCTGATGTTTAGAGTAGAAAATGGTGATTGTGTTGGTTTTTCTTTTGCATTAAACTATCGCAGATAGTTTTAAATAGCCTTACAGTTGGTATTCTAGAAATCATAGGGTNTAAATGCTTGAAGCCATGAAGTCGGAAATGGATTCCATGTACAAAAAATCAAGTATGGGACTTGGTTAACCCACCTGAAGGGATTAAGCCCATAGGGTGCAAGTGGGTTTTCAAGAAGAAAACCGATAATGTTGTTACCTTTAAGGCTAGATTAGTAGCAAAAGGATATTGTCAGAAACAAGGAATTGATTATGACGAAACCTATTCGCCAGTAGCTATGCTTAAATCCATTCGGATGCTCCTAGCCATAGCAGCTCATTATGATTATGAGATATGGCAAATGGATGTGAAAATAGCTTTCCTTAATGGAAACCTGCTTGAGGATGTATACATGATACAATCTGAAGGTTTCACATCGGTTAATAAAACCAAAGTATGCAAGCTTCGACGATCCATATATGGACTAAAACAAGCATCCAGGAGCTGGAACATCCGTTTTGATGAGACAATCAAAGAGTTTGATTTCTCACAAAATCCTGACGAACCTTGTGTGTACAAGAAGGTTAGTGGGAGAGCAGTCGTATTCCTAGTGTTATATGTTGATGACATATTACTTATAGGAAACGATATATCAGTCTTACAGTCAGTTAAAATTTGGTTGTCCAAAACTTTCTCCATGAAAGACCTGGGAGAAGCAACTTATATCCTTGGGATTAGAATCTATAGAGATAGATCAAAACGATTACTTGGTCTTTCGCAGTCTACATATATAGACCGAGTGCTAAAAAGGTTTAGGATGTCGGAATCCAAGAAAGGTTACCTTCCCATCAGGCATGGGATCAACCTTTCGAAGTCTATGTGTCCGCGCACAGAAGACGAGAGGATTTGCATGAATAAGATTCCTTATGCATCCGCGATAGGATCTATCATGTATGCTATGTTATGTACTAGGCCCGATGTATCGTATGCTCTGAGCGTCACAAGCAGATACCAGTCTAATCCAAGAATGGATCATTGGGCGGCTGTCAAGACAATCCTCAAGTACTTAAGAAACACTAAGGATGTGTTCCTAATATATGGAGAAGGTGATATGGTAATACGTGGGTATACAGATGCCAGTTTCCAGACAGAAAAGGATGACTCCAAATCTTAGTCCGGATACGTATTTATTTTGAATGGAGGCGCAATAAATTGGAAGAGTTCCAAGCAAGACACCGTAGCGGATTCTACCACAGAAGCGGAATATATTGCAGCTTCGGAAGCAGCAAAGGAATTAGTCTGGATCAAGAAGTTTGTCTCAGAACTTGGTGTGGTTCCAACCATTGATAAAGCAATACCGGTTTACTGCGACAACAATGGAGCTATTGCACAAGCGAAGGAACCAAGGTCTCATCAGCGATCCAAACATGTGCTTCGCCGCTATCATCTAATCAGAGAGATTATAAGTAGGAATGATATACAAATTAAGAAAATTCCCACTGAAAGGAATTTAGCGGATCCTTTAACTAAGGTCTTGCCTCAAAGCAAGTTTGAGGGTCATGTTAGAGCCTGTGGTATTGGGTACCGTAGCGATTGGCATTAGGCCAAGTGAGAGTTTGTTAGTGATATGAGAGAAGTGTCCTAAGGCAATCGCCTTATGATTGTAATCATTTATTTTAATAAATGAATATTCACTATTTGAGTATACATGTTTGTGTATTTGATTGAGATCTTAAACTCATTTACTGAATGTCCGTAATACAATTCACAGCATGAGAGAATTTGTGATGAATTCACAACTAGTGATTATCTCTATATGTGCAATTGTGAAGTATTGAAATTGTCCCTAGTCAATGAATTGATAAATACGGACACTATCAATTCTGTTGAGACTAGCATGGGTTATTTTCTAATCAGCTGATTCTCACTGGCTAGTGACATTGAGATGTCCGGAGATAAACATGAATGCTAGTTAAGGGAACTAGTTCATTGGAGTGACTGGCTGTAAAACTTCATATGGTAGTCTACATATAGATATGTCAGTGAAGTTCTTACTGCAGCTTAAGTGCGATGTTCCTTTGACTTGCGGTGTTCAAGTCATCTTGGTCATGGAGACTTATACTTTGACATCTTAAGCAAGTATCTCCAAGGAGGTGTGGACCCAGGATGATTGGGTATAAGCCGAAGTGCCTGAAGATGTTTGAACAGCCTACAAAGGATTCACCACTCCTTGCGAGGAGATGTATACCCGAGGCATATCGTCGGATTGTTACTCGAAGCCTCTGGCCAGAGCATGACATGTTCAGAGTATGAATCTCTTAAATACATGAGAGTAATTAGAATCCGTAAGACGAGAAAACGTTACTTGGGCTAAGTGTGACGTAGTCAACCTAGTGGGAACTGACACACATAAACCATGTTCTGAACCAAGTGGGTATAAGATGGTGAAGGGAATGGGGCACGATTCATTATAGCTGCTGAAGGGTTTCAGAATTGTTTCTGAGGTCAACCGTTGATCTTTCGATTAATTGGGGATCATGATGTACTACTAGGTGCCACTAATGATCGTTCTATAATTGATTAATTATAGACGGCCAATATAAATCAAAAGCCTATTTAGTCACACGCACTACGAGTAATCCGAGGGATTTAAAACGAGTTGAAAAATTGGATTTTCCAATCAAGAGAGATTAAGTTTGGTTGAGCCAAACGATAAGTCGAATCTGAATTTTTCAGAAACGCATCGGAAGCGTAAAATTGCTAAGTCTTTTGAAAACTTAATAGATAAATTAAATAAGTTTAATTCATTGGGGCTTGGCTTGGATGGGCCGGCCAAAGAGGGCCTCCATCCTCTTTCCTTGGCCGGCCACAACAAAGGGAGAGAATCAAGTTTTGGTTCAATTTATATAATAAATTGAATTTTTATATAATAAACCAATGTTTGGTTTATTTTTCATGGAAATTAAAATGAACCATGGATTGGTTTATTTTATAAAATCAATCATAGATTGATTTACCATGATAAGAAAATTTATTCCATATGAGAGAAGAGACTTGATTGATTTTTTATTATGAATTAAAATATGATTTTAACCATGATATAAAATCAAACTTGGCATGATGGAATAAGTTATTCCATATTTGAGAGGCTTGATGGTTGAGAGACCACTATATAAAGTACTCAAGGCAAGGCTTGGGTAATAATCATAGAGATGAAGGCATAGGCTCTCTCCCTCTCTTTCTCTCCTTCTCTTCTCCTCTTCTTGTCGTGCGCCAACCAGCCCCAAGAAGGAGCACCATCCGGCCATCCTTTTGTGGTTAGTTTTCCGACTTCTCTCTTGGTTTTTCTTGTCGCGTTCTCGGAGAATCTAGTAGTTCTCGAGAACACGAAACTCGTGGTTTTGCGAAGTCATCCCAAAGATACTCGGTGTGGACGCGAATAGAGGCGGAGCTTCCAAGGGGCGCTTACAGTTGGATCTCGTCCCTTCCTTCGAGTTACGCGAGGTAATACGTAAATTAGTTTATGTTTCTGCCCTTTAGGGTTCATCGCTCACCGCCTGGGTTATAGTTTTGTTCGGGGGCAACGATCGAAGACCGCCGGTACGATTGGAGGTCTCCCCGAGCCTCTCCGTGACCGATCAGGCGTTGTCGCGCACACGGTCCCGCAGCAGAGCATTTCTCTCTCTCTCTCTCTCTCTCTCTCTCTCTCTCTCTCTATATATATATATATATATATATATATATATATATATATATATATATATATTGAGGTGCCTGATCGTTCAGGCTATGCCCGGATCGATCAGGCAGGTGCCTGATCGGTCAACCTGACTGATCAGGCATGTGCCACGTACACGGTCCGCACGTGGTCCGTAGGAAGTGGTCCACAGCATATCAAAATTGTATATATATATATATATAGAGAGAGAGAGAGAGAGAGAGAGAGAGAGAGAGATGCTCTGCTGCGGACCGTGCGCTGCGGGCCGCGTGCGTGACGCGCCTGATCGGTCCCCAGACCAATCAAGCGTTGGCCTGATCGGTTTGGTGACCGACTACCTGATCGGTCACGGAGAAGCTCGGCGAGTCCTCCGATCGTACCGGCGGCCGCCGCCCCCGAACAAAACTATAACCCAGGGGGTGAGTGATGAACCCTAGGAGGTAGGGTGAACCCGTCGGGATACGGTGATCGGTCACGGAGAGGCTCGGCGAGTCCTCCGATCGTACCGGCGACTTCAGCCGCCGCTCCCGAACAAAACTATAACCCAGGGGGTGAGCGATGAACCCTAGGGGGTAGGGTGAATCCGTCGGGGTACGGTGAACCCGTCGAGGAACGCTCCCGAGCCTCTCCGTTACTTATTAGGCAATGCCTGATCGGTCACGGGACCGATCAAGACACGCCTGATCGGTCACTAGACCGATCAGGCCAACGCCTGATCGATCTGGTGACCGATCAGGCGCGTCGCACACGCGATCCGTAGCACACGGTCCGCAGTAGAGCAATTTTGTGTGTGTGTATATATATATACACAAAATTGCTCTACTGCGGACCGTGTGCTACGGATCGCATGTGCGACGCGCCTGATCGGTCACCAGATCGATCAGGCGTTGGCCTGATCGGTCCCGTGACCGATCAGGAATTGCCTGATCGGTAACGAAGGGGCTCGGGAAGGCTCGGGAGCGTTCCTCAACGGGTTCATCGTACCCCGACGGGTTCACCCTACCCCCTAGGGTTCATCGCTCACCCCCTGGGCTATAGTTTTGTTCGGGGGCGGCGGCCGAAGTTGTCGGTACGATCGGAGGACTCGCCGAGCCTCTCCGTGACCGATCACCGTATCCCGACGAGTTCACCCTACCCCCTAGGGTTCATCGCTCACCCCCTGGGTTATAGTTTTGTTTGGGGGCGGCGGCCGAAAGCCGCCAGTACGATCGGAGGACTCGCCGAGCCTCTCCGTGACCGATCAGGCATCACCAGACCGATCAGGCCAACGCCTGATCGGTCTGGGGACCGATCAGGCGCGTCACGCACGCGGCCCGCAGCGCACGGTCCGCAGCAGAGCATCTCTCTCTCTCTCTCTCTCTCTCTATATATATATATATATATATACAATTTTGATATGCTGTGGACCACTTCCTACGGACCGCGTGCGGACCGTGTACGTGGCACATGCCTGATCAGTCAGGTTGACCGATCAGGCACCTGCCTGATCGATCCGGGCATAGCCTGAACGATCAGGCACCTCAATATATATATATATATATAGAGAGAGAGAGAGAGAGAGAGAAATGCTCTGTTGCGGACCGTGTGCGCGACACGCCTGATCGGTCACGGAGAGGCTCGACGAGTCCTCCGATCGTACCGGCGGTCTTCGACCGCCGCCCCCGAACAAAACTATAACCCAGGCGGTGAGCGATGAACCCTAAGAGGTAGGGTGAACCCGTCGGGGTACGGTGATCGGTCACGAAGAGGCTTGGCGAGTCCTCCGATTGTACCGGTGGCCTTCGGTTGCCGCCCTCGAACAAAACTATAACCCAGGGGGTGAGCGATGAACCCTACGGTGTAGGGTGAGCTCGCCGAGGTACGCTCCCGAGCCCCTCCGTAACCGATCAGGCCACTGCCTGATCGGTCCTGTGATCGATCACGCATTGCCTGATCGGTCACGGGACCGATCAGGCATTGGCCTGATTGGTCACGGGACCGATCAGATCAGGCGTGTCGCGCACACGGTCCACAGGGCGCGGTCCGTAGCAGAGCAAACTCGTAGAAGTGATCTCATGTGGACCGCGCGCTGCGGAACGCGTGCGGACCGCGCTGCCTGATCGGTCAACCTGACCGATCAGGCAGGTGCCTGATCGGTTAACCTGACCGATCAGGCAGGTGCCTGATTGGTCAGGGACGTCCCTGACCGATCAGGCAGGGTGCCTGATCGATCTCCCGTGTCCCAACTCACCGGCAAGTCCTCCGATCGTCAATCGGACATCATCGGCGGCCTTCACCGCCGCCCCGAACAAAACTATAACCCTAGGGGGTGCTGTGAACCCTAGGGGTAGCGATGAACCTGTCGGCGCGGTGAACCCTAGGGTAGCGGTGAGCCCGTCGGCGTACCTCCGATCGTCGATCGGCCACCATCGGCGGCCTTCAGCCGCCGCCCCCGAACAAAACTATAACCCTAGGGGGTGCGGTGAACCCTAGGGGTAGCGATGAACCCGTCGGCACGGTGAACACTAGGGTAGCGGTAAACCCGTCGGCGTATCTCCGATCGTCGATCGGACACCATCGGCGACCTTCAGCCGCCGCCCCGAACAAAACTATAACCCTAGGGGGTGCGATGAACCCTAAGGATAACGGTGAACCCGTCGGCGCGGTGGTAAACCCGACAACTCCTGATCGGTCACCGGACCGATCAGGCAAGTTCCTGATCGGCCCGGTGACCGATTAGGCGTGGTCCGCAGTATGTGGAGATCCACAGCGGGTGGTCAGTTCGAGGAGACACTCAATATATATGAACTATATACGATATATATACCATCGATATATTCACCGTATATACCGTAAGGTATATATAATATATATATATATATATATATAATATATATATATATATATATATATATATTGTCTGGATCAACGGAGGGATAAATAAGCTGAGGGCGTTAAAATTATCGAGTTATTTTTCAACTAACAAAGCTGCACAACACAAGGAATAAGTCAAATCCGATAACCCTTGGTCAAGATCCGGTCAACCAAACCATATTCGATCCCAGCAGACGATCTAGACCGACGATATCTCGCGGTGACGGACGGAGGATCTGTAGGTCGTAGAATCTTTCCTATGCGGAACAGCTTGATTCCACACTCTTCAGGCGACTCTTTTATTCATCGTCATCGACACTCCTCGGGGAAAGAGAAGGTAGGTTAGAGCGAAGAAGCCACCGCACCGCGTAGCTGAGGAGAATGGGATCGGGATCTTTCCTCAAGGTAGTCGCAAAAAACTTCGATGTTCTTGCTGGGTAAGCATCTGTACTCACCATATTCGTAGCACTTCGGTTGGAATACGACGATGCGTCCATGTTCTTCCGTAAACATGGTCTAAAATCTAAATGCATTTCGACTCCTCGTAGTATTGCCCATTTCAGGGATCTTTATCCTCGCAATGCCTTAGATTTTCTGCAATTGAATTTTTCTTCCATCGTCGAGAAGACTGTGTCGATTGACATCTGCTAGTGCCTAGTAATGCGCCTTTCGTCTTATAGCCGGGAAATTAATGTTGCCCAATTCTTTGTTGCTTTGGAGCTTTCCTGTTTCTTTTGTTACTCGCTTGTTGCTAGGAAATTATATACTTCTTTGACCTAACTGTTTATGATATTGCCTTTATTCTTGTTTGATGTATA
The DNA here is from genome assembly GCA_024364735.1 of Boesenbergia rotunda. Classification (NCBI taxonomy): domain Eukaryota; kingdom Viridiplantae; phylum Streptophyta; class Magnoliopsida; order Zingiberales; family Zingiberaceae; genus Boesenbergia; species Boesenbergia rotunda. The sequence continues at coordinate 27,435 of JAGFNQ010006865.1, read as the reverse complement.
ACTTTTAATTAACAAATTATAATAATCTTTTATGGTGACGTGAAAACTTGATCGTAATCTCGTGTCCTCAAGTTCTTCTTGATTACTTGCTTTAACTGAGTAGGAGAGAAAAGGAAACAATAAATAAATAAATAAAATTGCCAGCTTCTCTTGTTTTCTTGGAAGGCACGAATTGGAAGGGAAGGAATTTAATTTTATCCATATCTTTCATTTTATATCTGCCCAAATCAAGAAGAAGTTAAGGGAGAAAAGTTTGATCCTTTAATAAATCTAACACAAGTAAAGTGTGCGTTATTTCCTTTTGGTTCCATTGAAGAAGATGAGTGTAAGTGAGAAAATGGAAATAATATAATTTTATTGTCTTTTTTTTCAGCTTACTGCTTCCTTTCTCCCCTATAAACACAACATTAAGAATTTCTTAATATCATTAGAAAATTAATGGTATTAAGTTATTAGATTGTTTCTGATCCATTAATCCTTTTGTACATTCTAACCTAACCATAATAACTTTTGTTGTGCCTCCTGTCCACAAATTTGGACTGAGCCTGAAAGTGAGCATGTATATATTTGGGTACTAGACACTCTTATCTCCTACATTACTATAATGCATAAATGATCTATTAATGCAACCTATCAAACAATTGGCTATCATAATATTTCTTACAGTCACTAACCACACATCTTTCTTTTCCTCTAACAAACTTCTTATATGATCCTATATAACTAAGAGCGAAGTTTTTAGGATTGAGATCCAAATTTTTTTAGAACTATATTTGATATTTATAATTTATCATGTGAACTAAATTTTAATGTACAACATTAATATGAACAAATTAAACTATATTATCTGACATCAATACAAGAAGGATGGCAACAACAAAAGTTAAACAAAAATTCTTTTAGTTAGGAATTGTTTATTTTGAATATGATTTTTTTTCTAGAATGACTTCTATTCTGTTTCCTGTTTAGCAACTGCATGCTAATTATTTGGCTGCTTAGATTTTGCAAGTGAAACCTAACATGGAATCTTTTGTGTCCCTGTATTATCTAAATTAGCTTCTTAGAATAGATGTCTCACTTCCCTTCTATGCCCCTGGTCTGTATCCTTGTTTTATGAATACTAATCCTTCAGGGATTTTAAAAAAAAAACAGGTTTTCTAATGATTTAAAGAGAAATTTGTTGCTGTTGTAACTCTGCAATTTGTGGTCTATCGAGCCTTCGTTATGCACATTATTTTAGGTCACGAATCAGATAGTAGCCTTGTTTTTCCTCATTCTGCTAGATTGATTAGAATAAATGTAGTGTTGCATCAGATTTTGAAAAAATGGCGGAACTTTTATGATGCTAAATGCTGAAATCTCTATGAAATGTAATCAGTATAGGATGTAACATCTATGATCTACCCATGTTTTTTTTTCTACCCTGTTTATTTAAATAATTTCTAGTTAAGACTTTGCCATCCGAGAAGCATTATCAATTAGTATCTGAAGGCCAAAATCTTAAATGTTAACTTCTTTATTCTTGATTGGAGCACTATTATTCTTTTTCTTGACATTTTTAGTTAATGCATTATTTCTAATTGTTAAATTTAAATTCTTTTTCTAATTATGGTTTTCAGGCCAGTGGTTACTCTTGTGTATCCATTGTAAGTGAAAACTATAACCTGGTACACAATTTTCTCTTATCTTTCTTCTTCCTCATTCTTTTGAACATTCATCTGCTTAATCTTGACAGGTATGCATCCATCAAAGCAATAGAAACCAAATCATCTGCTGATGACCAACAGTGGCTCACTTATTGGGTGTTGTACTCATTTGTTACACTGTTTGAACTTACTTTTGCAAAGGTTATAGAATGGTGAGTTTTATTCTTTTTTTCCTGCTCATAATTCCCTGCTTTTGCTTGTCCACTTCTACAAAATTATTACATCTCACCTATTCAATGTTTTAAGTGGTAAATCTTGCCACTTTCCATTGTGCAATTATTAACTGCATCAAATGAGGTCATATATGCCCATATTATTACATATTGTGTTAATCTTTAATTGTCTTGCCTACACCATGTTTTTTGAGTAGTCTAGATTATATAGACATGCAAAAGATAACTGATAGTGTGTATGTATATTTTAATAGAAGTATGATGAATCAGTAACAGAAAGATCAGGTGCCTGACTTGGGATCAAACCGATCGGTGTTGTGTTCTGAGAGGAGAGCTTAGGAAGGAATCTTTTGAAGGGTTGGGAGGATTTGTCAGCCTAATCCTATGTCCCTTGTGCTTCCCTATGTGGCGAAAGTACAAATTAGTATGAGAACAAGAAGAAGAGAGACAGACTGGGCTTCTGAAAAAAAAAATGATTAACGAGGTTTTTCCAACCTCGGGCGACCGGCCCGGCCCCACGGAAGTTGACAGACTGGGCTTCTGAGAGTGAAGTTTAGATGGCACACCTCAATATGTTGTGTATTCAGAATAGATGTTTGTACTTCCTTATTGACAGCCTACTGATTCTGTATGCTTGTGACAGAATAAACATGGTGTTTTTATTCCACATCTTTTATCTCAAACAACCTTGATGAACTGGTTCACATGATCAATTGTGTCCCTTCACAAGTCCATGGTATTTAGTATGTGTTTACTTATCTCCATGATTATAAACTGTCTCCATCTTAGCACTTCTCTTCCTTAAGTTGATCATCCTCACTACGAGAGGTGAGAAGAAAGGAGCAGTGTGGTTCTCCTGATTGGATTGTTGTCTTGTTTTGTCTCCATTGCAAAGCCTTTTTTCTCTATTGAATCACACTAGCAGTCACGTTGTTACCCCCTGTTGGTTCTGTTTATACATTTATGTGCATGCATATTTCTGCATAGTTGTCCTCATGCCTCATATGCATCCTTATGGGAATCTGATTGCATGCTGCTTGGATAGAATTCTAGTAGTAACATTTGAATTACTGAAAGTGCAAATTGCCTAATGTGTTAATATTGATTGATTATTTTTCCCCAAACGTGCCCTTGTAATTACGCTTTCCCAAAAGGTGTCTCAGATCTATTTTCCCCACAATACCCCTCATTTCCCCTCCAAAAGGTGTTGTTAGCTAATTTGTAAATCAGCTTGCACTCTAAAATCACAAATTGATCTAATTTTGAACTCTGAGACGTCTCAAGCTGAACATTTTAGACTTCCAGGTATTGAGAAATTTACTTTTTGACTCAAAATTTTGTCCTAAGCTGATTGTCAAATTAGCTTGCAGCACTTTCTATATCATTACAACGCAAGTTGATTTGCAAGTCAATTCGTGTTATGAAAATCATAAATTTATCCCATGTTTAGCTTTGAGACGCTCCAAATTTAACATCTTAGACATTTCGAGTGTCAAAAATTGATATTTTTTTATCCTATCTTTATTTGTGCGCCTTTACCCATTCTGTGTCAATTTCTACAATGGAAGTTGATTTGTAAATAACTTATACTGTGAAAATTGTGAATTTATCTATTATTTAGCTTTGGAACACCCCAAGTTGTACATTTCAAGATTTCAGGTGTCTAAAATTATTATTTTTTACTCTAAATCTTGTTGTGATTTGCAAATTAGCTTGTGCTACCTTTTTGAGAGAAAACCAGGAGTATTACACAGGGAAAAATAGTCTAGAATGACATTTGGGAAACAAACAATTAGGGGGTGAGTAGGAAGAGTGCATTTTGGGAAAGTGCTCATATTGCTTTCCTGGTCCCAGTGCTCTTCGAGATTGGTTGGCATTTAAAACTCGCAACCATAAACCCAACTAATTATGTCTTTAACCAAAAAAATATATAATGGAGCTTGGTCAGGATATTGTTTTTATGCACATTATGTGGGTTACTAGAGGAAATGAAGTTTGTTTTCTCTGTTCTTTTGTTGACTAACCTTTACAAGGTAACCATGGTAGTCATAATTGTTTAGGATCAGCTATATGCATCTTTCCAGTTGTACTTATATTGAACTGTATTCAAGTAACAGTAGTAATATTCAAATTTCTTCAATGCATACGGTCTGGTGTAGGTTCCCCATTTGGTCATATGCAAAACTGTTCTTTAGCTGCTGGTTGGTCTTGCCCTACTTTAATGGTGCTGCATATGTTTATCAACATTTTGTGAGGCCATTATTAGTCAATCGGCAGACAGTAAACATCTGGTATGTACCAAGAAAGGAGGACATAATTCGTAAACCAGAAGATATATTATCAGCAGCAAAGAAATATATTGAAGAGAATGGACCAAAAGCATTTGAGACGCTAATAAGCAAGGTAAGCTCATGCTATAACGTTGTTATAGTCTTTCCTCACATGTTTTACCCGACATGCCATAGCTAACTCAGATCTATTATCTTGTGGAGCTGTCCGAATAATGAGATTTTGGTTGTAGTGTTTGCAGTAGGATGGATCCTGGGGAGCAATGTTTCAAATGTTAAGAAAATCTATGCCCATGATTAAAAATTCGTATCTGTTGGGCGAAAACAGATGAAATGGCCATTTTGCCTTGCTGCCGCACTTGCCCAAGGCCACGGAGGCTGTCATGATCCCACAATGACCTCTGTGGGTCATGGGTGTCGTGATCCGCGGCGACCTCTGTGGGTCACAGCTTAAGTCCTCATGTACCGCTCCATAGCTCTCGATCTTTTTGTGACTTTTTATTTTTTGTAGTGTTTGCAGTAGGATGGATCCTGGGAGCAATGTTTCAAATGTTAAGAAAATCTATGCCCATGATTAAAATTTCGTATCTGTGGGCGAAAACAGATGAAATTGGCCATTTTGCCTTGCTGCCCGGCACTTGCACCAAGGGCCACGGAGGCTGTCATGATCCCACAATGACCTCTGTGGGGTCATGGAGGTGTCGTGATCCCGCGGCGACCTCTGTGGGGTCACAGGGGCTTATTGTGGGGGCCCCCCCCCCCCCCCCCCCCCCCCAATGACCCCGTGGAGGTGCTGCAATTCCACTTTTTTTTTTTTAAAAATTTTTTTTTTTAATTTTATTTGTTTATAAATATTTTAAATTAATATATTTTATATTTAAAAAATATCGAAACCATATCAGTATGGCACAATACGGTACTGAAATCATATCGTTCCAGTCAATACAACTCAAAATTTTAAACAATGTTATACCTTGTGCTTTTGTTACATTCTTGAATTGATTTCACCTGTATTAGTTTACTAACAAGCACACTATGATTATATGTACTAAGTGATATCCTTTATACATGTGCTCTTTTGTTTTGCATCCTAACATCAGCATCAGTAGGTTTAGTACATCATTCATATGCCCATGTTTGTTATGATATTTCTCCAATGATTTCCTCTGGCTTCTAATGGCTTTTGGTAAATTTTCTGATCTCTCTTTCTCTCTCTCTTTCTGTATGTTGTATGCTTTGATGGCATTTCTGCAAATGCTCTCATTTGATAGCAGAAACAATTTCCCAGCTTACTTTCTTGCATTTTTGCAAGAGCATTTCACTTCTGCAGCAGTTGGGTAATGCACAAATAAACTTGAAGAATGGAGGATGCAACTTCATCGTACTTTCACCTTCTGGTTCCTTTGGGGTTCAGTGATGATGTCTAATATTTGTCTGAACAATGTGATTTTCATTTGAAAAACATGATCTATATGTTTTACCTAACAATATATTGAATTTTTCGTTAGCAGCTCCAAGTTACTAATGCCTTCGAACTGTTGTTTGCAGTATCAAAGGGAACCTAAAACTCGTCGTACAATTTTAGAGGAGGTGCAAGCTCAGCAACAATCTCATGCAGAAATAGAGTATAATCCATGGGGAGAGGACTCGACATTGTTCGATGGTGGTCATAGATACTGAAACAAAATCATCTCATCTCGTGAAGGTTTGATTGCATATTTTATAGATTAATAAATATAAATATGTGTGTGTGTGTGGTTATAATATATGATTCTTGATTCTCTCAAACAGTCTTTTACATGTTCTCGAGACAAGAGAAGGCTACTGGATTAAACTTGAATTGCAGTGCAGTTATCAGGCTTTAGTGCAGAGATCCTCTTATCGCATTCTCCAGTTCAAATGACCCTTTTTTTTCCCCCACCCTTGTGGTTGTCAAAGTTTCTTATTGTTGTATACTGTATCTCTTGGTAAATGCTTGCTGTTAGTTGAATTTTAATGCAGATCGCCGCTTTTGCAGTTCAATTACGAAACTAATTCCTATATTATGTCTACTTGCCTAGCTTACTTTCCTATATGTTTTTGGTTTACTAAATTATTGAACTGACTGCAAAAATGTACGTTCATGTTGGAATAAGGAAATAGATTTGACTTTATCTGGAGGGACATTAAGACTCATCTTTTACCCTGCTTTTAGTATTCATTCATTTTCAAACAGGTTTAGCCATTTCTCTACATCAGGGTCATGTAGGACATGTGATCATGCATTTCAGAATGATGAATTTGAGTCTACCCCAGTTTTCCTTTATTTTATATATGAATATTTCTGATTGATGAAGATGAGCAAAATCTATTACCAGTTGCTGGAATTTTTTTCCGCCATTATTCTTTCAATAAGTTAACAGATAAAACAAAGTTGGTAGTTTCGTTTGGTGTGACCTGCTGAATGCTGATGCCTCTATTTATATATTAGATTTTTTTTATTTGCAGCAAATAAAAAAATACGAGGCATATTTTTCTAGTTTGAGTCGTAGAATATCATAACTAGGCATCAGCATATTAAACTAGAAAGTTTAATGACATATACTCAAACTAGAAAGTTGGTAGTCGTAGAATATCATATACTAGATTTAATATCGTTATTTAATTCAAATTTGCCATATTTTTTTTTCCCTGTGAGCTGACGTGAGATAGGGAGAGGTTTAATTCTGATTTGTTTGATTTCCAATCCAACTGGATCCAGGTCCGACAATATGCTTTTCACGGTAGCTATCCAATCATTTTACTTTGTCGAACAGCTGACCACATTAGGTTTATGAATGTTATTCACATGATAAAAATGCTCAACCTTTTACCTCTAATTTATTTCCACACCTTTCTCTTTTATTGGTTAATTATTGATTTGCGAGACAATATCCTCTAATTGTAGAAATGGATAGAAGTTGCAATAATATCTACACGTGGATCACACGGCCCGGACAACATCATCGCTTACCACTAACATTCATTACCATATAATTAATTATAAAGAATCTATGCATTGGGTTGGAAGGGCTGTGTCGCTATTCTAAAAGAAAACTAAAGCTCAGCCCTCAATCCCTCTGTCCATTCGTCCTCATTATTATAAGGGATCATTGAGCTGCCAGTGTCTTGTGTAAGCTGTAGCATGGCGTCTGGCAATGGCCAACAGCAGCAGCAGAATTCCAGTCCGAGTCCAAACTCTCACCCCGTCAGCAATCCTCTGTTCGACGAACTCCGGTGGGTGATCCAGATTCGGCACTCGCTGGAGGACGTCGACGACAGCGACGACGTCGGCATACCGGTGTCGGTGTTCAACGTCCCCAAGAGCCTGCAGGTGACGAAGCCGGAGGCATACATCCCCCAGCTCATCGCCCTCGGCCCCTATCACCACTGGCGACCCGAACTGTACGAGATGGAGCGCTACAAGCTCGCTTCCGTCCGGCGCACCAAGAAGCAGTTCCACACCATCAAGCTCCACCACCTCGTCCAGCAATTTACCAAGCTCGAGCACAAGATCCGCGCCCACTACCACCGCTATATCGATCTCAGCGGCGAGACCTTGGCGTGGATGATGGCGGTGGACGCCTCGTTCTTGCTCGAGTTCCTCCAAGTCTACGCCGCGGTGGAGGACGGCGGTGGTAAAGCTTTGAGGCGACTGTCGTCGAGGATGTCGCATTTGGTGGACTACACGGGGAGGAAGTCCGCCCACAACGTCATTCTCCGCGACATCATGATGCTGGAGAACCAGATCCCCCTCTTCCTCCTCCGGAACATCTTGGAGTCGCAGTCGCCGTCCGCCGAGGCATCCGACGAGACGCTGGCCAAGATGATCGGCGGCTTGCTCAAGGAGCTCTCCCCCTTCAAGCTGATGGACAACTTCCCCTGCAGCATCGACGTCAAGCAGCACTCCCACTTGCTGGAGCTTCTCTACTACGTCGTCGTCCCGCAGTCCGACGACCAATCCGAAGAAAACGATATCGAGGAAGTAAACGACGAGACCGCGCCGCTGCCTAAAGGGCAACCACGAAAAGGGGGCAGCTCCGATGGCGGCTACATGAAGCAACTGTACCACGCCATGGTGGGCATCGGATCAGGGCTCACCGTCGCCCCGATTCAGTTCGTCCGAGGCGTCGTCACCTCGAGGCCGGTCAAGTTCGTGGCGTTGGTTCCCTGGAAGATCCTCACCAGCGTCCCTGGCTTCTCCATCCTGAAGCAACCGTTTGAGTCCTTTTGCAGCTCCGCGCTGCAAGGACAAGATAGGGATCAGATCCCTCAAGCATTAATCAACGGAAGCAGCTCCATCAACAGTAACAAGCCGCCTCTGGTGGAGGAGATCATGATCCCCTCCGTGACGGATCTGGTCGGCTCCGGCGTGAAGTTCTCTCCGACCACCGGCGACTTGTCGACCGTCGCGTTCGACGCGACCACGGCGACGTTCTACCTCCCCGCCGTCTGCTTGGACGTGAACACCGAGGTCATCCTGCGGAATCTGGTGGCGTACGAGGCGTCGGCGGCGATGGGGCCGCTGGTGTTCACCAGGTACACCGAGCTGATGAACGGCATCATCGACACAGAGGAGGACGTGCGGCTGCTCCGGGAACAGAGGGTGGTGGTGAACCGGATGAAGAGCGACGGGCAGGCGGCGTCGCTGTGGAACGGGATGAGCCGTTCGGTGAGGCTGACGAGGGTGGCGTTCATGGACAAACTGATCGAGGACGTGAACAAGTACCACAACAGCAGGTGGAGAGTGAAGACGGGAAGGTTCATGAAGAAGTACGTGTTCGGTTCATGGCAGTTCTTGACGTTCGTGGCCGCCATTCTCCTGCTCCTCCTCACTGCTCTGCAAGCGTTCTGTTCGGTGTACACTTGCTCCCGGTGGTTTGCGGTCGTCGACGTCCAGAGACATTAAGATATGATATCGGGTAACAATAAATAAGTACTTCATAAGTACGTATTAATTATTTTGGAATTTAGGGTTATTTAGCTGTGTGTATATCTATTTATTTATATATCTATATTAGTTATAATATTCAAATTAATAATTTTCATGATTTATCTCTCTGGGATGGATTGGACAGAATGCGAGCCAATTGCTTTTTACTCTCTGTCTGAGCCTGTTTTTCTTCTTCCAAATTAAAGATGTTGTATTGTTTATTGTTTTTACTACGAGAGATAAATCAAAGTGTGGGTGTGTGTTTGTTGTCTTCAATATTTGAAGAACCTCTTGATTTGATTATTGTATATGTACTGAATGATTGGCTTAGTTTTGGTAATGTTTAAGATTTTTGGCAATTTAAATGATTTGTTTTTGTTGATAGGCAAACGATACCAATGTTGCAGGGGATTTAGGATATTGGAAGTCAAAGGATCTTGAGAGTCAATATTAACTAAGGGAAGATTTTGATTTAGAAAATATGAGAGTTTTTTTTTAAAAAGCATCCCTAATTATAAAAAAACTCAAAAAATTATTTTTATTCTAAATTAGGGACGGAGCAGAGGAGTCAATCATCTGTCTTAATATTTTTATGCAAGATATGTATAGAAGAGTAAAAATAGAGGATGAATAGGGAGCGAATGGATAGCGGTGACACAACCTTTCCTCAATGTAAACATATTTTGAAGATATCGCATTTGAAGACATATCGCAATCCAATATTTTGACGATAAATCGAAATTCAATGTTTGACGATAGATCGACATCCAATTCTAAATACGATAAATGATAGATAAATGCAATAGATATAATTAGGTGTTAAAATTACCTGGAGCGGAAGATATCATCGAATTCATGATTTCTTATGCGAGAATTCAAGCGGCAGAGAGTAACTCCTCCTATCATCCCGTCAATCACAAAAAACCGTCGTCGTTTCAATGGGGCAACGACTACTTTATATTAGGGTTAGGAGTAGGGGCCTCTGCAGATTAGGAAAAAATGGGCCAAGCCTGCCCATTATAGCCAAGCCCAATAACAATAACCAAATAACACCATATTCACATGATTTGACATTTAATTAATCTAGAGTATAATCAAAATATATAATTAAATTATTTATGCTAGTCCACGACATAAAATATCCAACATTTTTCCACTTGGACAGCATAAATAAATGCATTATGATATACCAGATTAATCAACAATATGTGGCCACAACAAGATGCCAAAATAAGCCAACACAAACCACGAAAGAAAAGGTCCGAAATGGAATTACAAGCATCCTAACAATGCAGAAAATCACACTCGAAGGAATAGTGATATCATACATCGCACGACACTTGTATCCAGTGACCCAACAACGAAGTGGAATATGGATAAATGAGAAAGCACAACAAAATGACATGTCAAAATTTGAACGAAAGTGCTATTCTCAACAAATGGCCCAAGCATCTGCCCAAGATGCTATATGATAACAACAAGATTGAGACTGGGTCCAAAATGTCTCCAGAATATGCCATCACAATATATATATATATATATACACACACACACACACACACACACACACACACACACACACACACACACACACAACAATAATTATAATAATAAAAGCTGTACAGACTAATCATATGGCAAAAAAAATAGCAACAATGGCTATTTATTTGAACAATGTCTCTAATATTACGAGTATGAAATCATAACAAAATGTAAACATAAACTCCCACTAATCCAAAATATCAAAAGACTTCACTACACCCATACGGGTCACATGGTCAACAAAGGCTTTAACAGTTATGTCTTTTGTTAGGGGATCAGCAACATTTAGCTCTGTAGGGATATACTTGACAATAGTTTTAAATTCTTGGATCTTCTCTCTCACAAACATAAACTTTGTCTCAAAGTGTTTTGTCCTCTTTGAGCTCTTATTATTAAGAGAGAAACTTACCACAGCAGAGTTATCACAATATATAGTAAGAGGTCTAGAGATACTCTCCACAAAATCAAACTCAACAATAAAGTTTCTCAAACATATCACTTGACGTGTGGCCTCATAACAAGCTATATACTCTGCTTCCATGGTTGATGTAGCTGTAAGAGTCTGTTTGACACTCTTCCAAGAAATAGCTCCTCCAGCTAACATGAATACATAACCTGATGTGGACTTATGATCATCTGGGCAACCACCATAATCAGAATCAGAATAACCGGTTACCTCAAGATGATTTGATCTCCTATATGTGATCATGTAAGTTTTGGTACCTTTCAAATACCTCAAAACACGTTTTACGGTCTGCCAATGTGCCACACCAGGTTTACTTAAGTATCTCCCAAGTACACCAACAACAAAAGCAATATCAGGACGTGTACAAACTTGAGCATACATAAGGCTGCCAACAGCGGAAGAATATGGAATTTTCTTCATATTTTCCATTTCACTTTCAGTTTGAGGACACTGATCATTAGACAACTTCTCACCCTTTTGAATTGGTGCAACACAGTGATTACAAGATTGCATATTGAACCAGTTCAAAATTCTATCAATATATCCTTGTTGAGACAAACCAAGGATACCACGACATCTATCACGATGAATCTCAATGCCCAAAACAAAAAATGCATCACCAAGGTCTTTCATATCAAAATGAGTCGTAAGCATCTGTTTAGTCTCATTCAGAAAACTCACATTATTACTAGCCAAAAGGATGTCATCAATATAAAGAACAAGAATAACAAATTTTCTCCCACTCCTTTTTAGATAAATGCACTGATCAACTGTATTTTCTTCAAAACCAAGAGAATTTATAATATAATCAAACTTTAAGTACCACTGTCTAGAAGCTTGTTTTAAACCATAAATAGATCGTTTCAATTTGCAAACCATGTGCTCCTTACCACTTTCAACAAAACCATCAGGTTGATCCATATAGACATCCTCAAATAAATCACCATTCAAGAATGCTGTCTTAACATCCATTTGATGAAGCTCTAAATCAAAATGAGCAACTAAGGCCATCACAATACGAAAAGAGTCTTTAGTAGATACAGGAGAGAGCGTCTCTTTGTAATCTATGTCTTCTCTCTAGTTGTACCCTTTAGCAACAAGTCTAGCCTTGTACCTCTCTATCTCTTCTTTAGCATCACGTTTGGTCATAAATACTCATTTACAACCAACAGATTTGCAACCTTCGGGCAATACCACCAAATCCCAAACATCATTCTTTCGCATAGAAGCTAATTCATCTTCCATAGCAACCAGCCACTGTGAACTATGAGAGTCAGAAATGGCTTCATGGAAAGTAATAGGGTCAGAATCCCCAACACATGTAAACTCATGTTCCTGCAAATAAACAACATAATTCTTGAACCTAGTAGACCCTGTAGACGTGGAAACACGTTGAGATCGCCTCAATTGAGGCATAGTAACATCAGGGTTCTGAACATCATTGTCAGCATGCATATCAACATTAGGCATAATAACATCAGGATTCTGAACATCATAGTCAACGTGCATATCAACATTAGTATCAATAATGGGATTCGTGGCTTCATCATGAGTAGTAATGACTGGCATAGATTCGGGCAAAGGAGTAATAGGTACAGGAATATTAACATACTCTTCTCTGAAGTTAACTACACGTGGCTCCTGAGTTGCAACATGTTCTAAATCGCTTTCAAAATAGATAGCACGTTCAGATTCAACAACTCTAGTGGTATGAGTTGGACAATAAAATCTAGAACCCCTAGATCCAACACAATATCCTACAAAAAATCCTCTAATCGTCTTAGGATCAAGCTTCTTTATTTCTGGATTGTAGACCTTGACTTCTGCCTTACAGCCCCAGACACGAAAATGCTTCAAAGTAGGCCTTCTCCCTGTCATAAGTTCATATGGGGTCCTTGGAACTGACTTACTTGGCACATGATTTAAAATATAAGCTGCTGTCCTTAAGGCCTCTCCCCATAGAAAATTAGGAAGACTTGAATGGCTAAGCATACATCTAACCATCTCCATGAGAGTGCGATTTCGCCTTTCAGCAACACCATTTTGCTGCGGAGTGCCAGGCATAGTATACTGTGCCTCAATACCACAATCCTGTAAAAACCTTGCAAAGGGACCAGGATTCCTGCCAGTTTCATCATACCTTCCATAGAATTCGCCACCTCTATCAGATCTAACACTCTTAACCTGTGTGCCAAATTTCAACTCAACGGCAGCTTTAAAAGTCTTAAAAGCATCTAAAGAGTCTGATTTTTCACGCAACAAATCAATCCAACCAAATCTTGAAAAATCATCAATAAAAGTAATGAAATATCTATATCCTCCCAAAGTAATGGGAGTAATTGGCCCACAGATATCTGTATAAATCAACTGTAGTATCCCATCACTTCTAACAACTCTATTCTTTCTAACTCCAGCAGCAAGCTTCCCTTTCACACAATCAACACAAGTGTCAAAATCTGAGAAGTCCACACTATGAAGAATATTCTCCTTGATTAATCTCTCCATCCGTTCTCGAGATATATGTCCCAATCTCTTATGCCACAACATAGAAAAGTTTTCAATGACTTTTCCACGTTTTTGCTCAACAACATTATTAACATTGGTATGACGAGTTTCAATAGAAAGAGGATCAAGATTCAACATATACATACCATTCAACTTGACACCATAACCAACAATAGCAGATTCATAATATAAAATAACTTTATTGGATCCAAAATGGAAGGAGTAGTCACAATCATCCAAAACAGAAACTGAAATTAAATTCCTTCTCATATAAGGTAACACAAACGGTGTCTTGCAAAACCAACTCATCCACCACTTAATTTTAAAGCAACTACTCCTATGTGCTCTACTTTGACATTCATTCCATTTCCAACTGCAACAGACACCTCCCCTTCATTTGGTCTTCTCCTGGTTTTGAGCTCCTGCACAGATTTTGTAATATGAATTGTCGTACCAGAGTCCAACCACCAAGTATAAGAAGGTACATCTACAAGATTAGATTCAAAGCACACTAGAGCACAATGAATACCTTGCTTTTGGTTTTGGTTTTGCTTCATCTCTAACCACTTCTTAAACTTAAAACAGTCAGATTGTTTGTGCCCAAATACATCACAAAACTTGCAAATGTCATTAAATCTCTTTTTAATACCAGATGAGTCACCACCTTCATGAACTGAGGAAGGTCCTGATTTATCACTCCACTTCTTCTTGAATTGAGGCTTGTTACTCTTCCCCTTAAAATATTTCTTCTTTTGCTCATGACTCTTATGAGAAACCAACTGAACAACTTGTCCTTTACCCTTTCTCATATTTTGCTCCTCCTGACTAAGAATGGCTACAAGCTCATCAATGGACCACTCCTCCTTTTGTGCATTATAGGAAGTTTTAAGAACATCAAATTCAGAAGGAAGAGAGTCTAATACTTGCCAGACCAAAAAATCACTTCCCAATTCCACTTTCATGGATTTTAACTTGTACCAATTGGTGAGCTTCATGGCATGCTCGCGCACACCTGATACACCATCATATCTAGTTTTTGTCAGTAATGAAAGATAGGAGGCCTTTTCTGTCTTGTCAAATTTCTTGAATTTCTTGCCCACAGACACAAGAAATTCTTTAGCACTATTTGTCTCAGGAATATTATCTTTGATGGTCTTGTCCATAGTGAACTTCATAGTCATCAGACACACTTTATTAGAATGAGCCTACTTATCATGTTTGGTTATAACAGCAGCGGAAGACTCAGGTGTGGGAACTTCAGGCTCATTCTCAGTAAGGGCAGCATCAACGTTAGAAATAGCAAGGAACAACTTAACAGAGTCAACCCAGTCCTCATAATTAGTTCTATTCAACTTTGGTAAAGAGTTCATACTCATAGGCAAAGCTGGAATTTGTACATTAATGGGAGATTTGTTATCAAGCATATCCAACAAAAGAAATAGAGCTTATGACCACAATAAAATTATCTCATGCAAAATCAATCCCGCCGAAGGGTCCCGAATTACAATGCATAAAATAACTTTCATATCACAGAAAATAATTATGTTCCTAAAGCTAATATCGAGAGGATATTGAGAACTTTAAAATATAATTACCATTCATTAGGAACTATATCAATAAAGACAAACCGATAGGGTAGGTGCATTATCAAAATAATTCCTAACGCCACATTAATAGTAATAATTTTCCAATAATAGTATTTTATCATAATCTGTCCCGCGAAGGCGAGCTCACTACTATGAAAAATACCCAAAATAGTACCAAGTGGTCTAAAATTAGCATACCTCAAAATATGTCATAAGATTTCATAATAGTAATATGACATATCATAATAATCAAAATATGCACAAACAAAATAATTATTTATTTGTTTTGGTCAATGTTCCGAAACTCAATTGAGAGTCCAAAAAAAAAATAGAGTGACATCGCACCAATTGCTTATTTAATTATGCCACAATTATTTATTTGTTCTTGATCAACGTGCAGAAACATTTGATCAACGTGCAGAAATATTTTTTTTCTTAAATTAAAAATTGCTCGGTCAATATTCCAAAAGGAAATTAATTGCTCGGTCAATTATTCCAAAAGGAAATTAATTGCTCGGTCAATTAATTCCAAAAAAAAAATCAACCACGTACAGATCATTAATCGGTCAATTAATTCCAAAAAAAAATCCGAGAGAAAAGAATTAATTGCTAAGCTAATTACAATTCAAGTTCTTCCTTCGTTTCAGATTTGCTCTTTAACCAGAAAAGAATTCGGACTAAATCTTTAACACCTAATTTAAACAAAAAATTCACTGTCGTATCAGAATTAGATAGGCTCTGATACCATTTGAAGACATATCGCATTTGAAGACATATCGCAATCCAATATTTTGACGACAAATCGAAATTCAATGTTTGACGATAGATCGAAATCTAATTCTAAATACGACAAATGATAGATAAATGCAATAGATATAATTAGGTGTTAAAATTACCTGGAGCGGAAGACATCATCGAATCCATGATTTCCTATGCGAGAATTCAAGCGGCAGAGAGTAACTCCTCGTATCACCCCGTCAATCACAAAAAATCGTCGTCGTTTCAATGGGGCAACGACTATTTTATATTAGGGTTAGGAGTAGGGGCCTCTGCAGATTAGGGAAAAATGGGCCAAGCCTGCCCATTATAGCCAAGCCCAATAACAATAACCAAATAACACCATATTCACATGATTTGGCATCTAATTAATCTAGAGTATAATCAAAATATATAATTAAATTATTTATGCTAGTCCACGACATAAAATATCCAACATATTTTTCACCCCTCTCATATGATTCTAATAATTAGAGGTCTGTCCCAGGACATAACACAGACAGTAAATGTATGATATTTCTGACGTAATAGTCAGGGGTCAATACTCAAAGATGATGACTTGTATTTTCGACTTCATCATACACTTCTTGTCTGTCTTCCCTGCATGAATCTCCTTTCATATTCGTGGGGGTCAACTATAGGAGGATCATTAAAGTAGCAGATCTATCTTTTCTTATAATTAGAGGTTCATTAATATAAACACACATCTTTCACCCCTCATATGATTCTTTTAATGATTCTTATAATTAGAGATCCATTTAATCTTTGCCATGTAACATACTTTGTCATATAACATACTTTGCAAAAAGTTAGTGCGTTCGTCCTCCTCACTTGCTAGTCACAGTATTCGGACTAATAGTCTCCGTGATTACTTTCTCCGTGTTGATCCTGGGATGAGTTGACGGGGACGTTGAAGATGAGTGAATCATTTTTTACTACCTATAACATACTTTGCAAGACAAAAGGTTTACATGGTGACTATAACATACTTTGCAAGACAAAAGGTTTACATGGTGAAAAAAAAAAGAAACAAGAAAAATTAGTACTAGCTGACCATATCAAAGAATACCATAGCAAAGAGGAACCACAGAAGAATGTTAGCATAAACTAACAATTCATTATAAAGTCATATTAAACATGAGCTTGGATAATCCTTTCCCTCAGCTGAGACTCAAAACAAGTATACATATCTGAATATGATTTTATTCTAAGAATTCAACCTCTCCAGTTTTAAAATTCAGTGGAGGAAATGAGGAATCAACCATGTAAAATGATGATTCACCATTAATCCTGTTTATACATACATTCATTTTTGTGTAGGCCTAATTTCTGCTACATTTACATGTATGAGATATATATCTATGTACTACAGCAACAAAATTAAAATGACAAACTCAGCAGGGGAAGAGAAAAAATGAAGGCTCCCTATAAACTTTTGCTTCCACAAACCAGATGTTGCTCAACTTTGCATCACACCACACCAGCTGATGGGTTGTGATTTTTGACATCCGTAGCACTCTTGCGACCAGCTTCAAGTCGACTTGAGAGAAGAACAGATCTTGATTCGATCTGTCTTCTTTAGGCTTCTTGAACTTCTTCACAAGGCAATTCCCAGTTCGTAAAATGTCTTTCAGTCTCTTTTCTTTCTGAGTCACAGAACACATGGAACAGTAAACATAGGATCAAGGGGAGATCAGAAGTTTAGTGTTAGATTTTTAATTCAACTTTGGCCTTGAGAGAGTAATAAGAGTCTCTAAAAGGTTATTAAGCATTATGTGAAATGTCTAGAATTTTATATGTGATGATTTTCGTAAAAAGGTTAATCATGTTCTTCTTGTTCTAACATTAAAGAAGTTGATAGACTACCTTTTCCAACTTGATTTGGATCTCTGACATGAGCTTGGAGTCTGCAGGGTCTTCAAGTTCAGCATGAGATCCGATTAACATCTTCAGAAACCCTGGAGTTTCATCCTTGTCTGCCTTCACAAATTCCCAAAAGATCCTGATGGACTCCTCCATTATGTCTTCAAGGGTTTCAATTGTAACAATGAAATTCCCCTTGCTTTCATCCTCCATCTTCTCCTTCATGGTATCCTCTGCAGCATAATTAGTCGAAATCAGTTCCGGTGAGTGATATCCTCTATTCATTTTGCGACCGAATGGAATCAAACACCAACATGAACATCTTGTATTTACCTACCTCTTATGACCGGAACTTGGAGGAGATTCTTAGCGAGAGATCGACTCCTGAGATAATTCGGTAATCTTGGTCCTTGGAAAGGCTCATCCTCTACGAACCGCTGCAGCAACGCTTGGAATTGTTGGAATTCATCGGCTACATGATTGTACTGATGATCGAATTCCGGCAACTCTCTAGACTTCTCATACTGCCAACGCAAGAACTCCCATGAAAGACATGTTTGTGCCACAACAACAAGCTCCAAATCATTCTTCACCTCCTTGATCAATTTGTCAGATAGATCTACATCCATTTGAAAATTACAGGACCATAGGTTCTGCAGGAGGACAGATTTGATGGCCGGAATGACCGACTTTTGAGGCCCCTTTGAATGAACATGATCCTTGAGGTTGAGAAATCCTGGGACAAGTTATCGTCATCGAATATGTTGTTTCTTGTTTTTGATAAAAAAAAAAAGAGGGAAAAAAAATTTCAAATGTTTGACATATTGGACTGACCTATTGTGTTCATCTTCTGGTAGTTCAAGATGTCGAGTTTCCACATCCTTTCTCGATAAATTTTGTGGAACTTATGGAGCTCTTCTATAGGATCTTCATGCGGAATTTTGTCAATCTTCCATGGTTTCAGATCCTCAACTATTTTCGGGGCTACCGATTCCTCTGAGATCGAAGGCAGGCCGGCGGCCCTCACCCTTTTCAGTTCAATTTTGAGCTGCTCTATGAGATCCTCATGTTCCCAGAGGGACTCCAACTCATCATACTCATCATCATCCAATTCATCAACAACTAATGACACTTCCTTTTCCTTCTCTAGTTCTTTCTCTAGCCTATCCAATTCTTCATCTGTTTTTGAAATTGTTTCCAAAAGAGGATGAGGGGAGAGATCAAATCCGCTCGACGCTTCAGAAACCGCATCACCGATACTACTAGTATCATCATATCCTTTTCCATTGGCATTCAAATTTGGTGGTGTTGATTCTTCACATTTCTGAACTCCTTTTGATTCATCAGGGCCTTGATTCATAACCTTCTCATCACAAACAAGTTTTCGGTCGGGTTCATCCTCTTTCGATATGGTTTGCTCGGAGTAGAACTCCTCATTTGCGGCAACAGATTCTGTATCATAGCTATGAGTAAGCTGTGATTGTAGTTTTTCAAGTCTTTTAATAGCTTCCAAAAATTTTCCACTGTATCTAACTGAATTTGCTTTGTGTTCAAGATCATCGGAGTCGGTATCGGAAACCAGGCCATTACTATCTGAATCCACAATCAGATCCTTGACAGAATAACCATCACTTGCACTAAAGCTTTCGGTGTCCGAGTCCAATCCCTCAAACTCATTGAACATAAACCTTGCTTGATAAACTCTTCCAAATTCAACGACTGATAAATTTGCTCGATTGCTAGCATACGGTTTCACTGAATCGGCATCCGAAATGGATTCAGCTTCAGGGTTGAAGCCGGAAAACTTGGGATGAATATAGATTACTTGATCAACTTCATCTGAAAAATTGTCTGCCTTAGCACTCGAACTCCGTTTGCGAAAGTACTTTGGTGAAACCGAACTAGTTCTTCTCAAAGAATATGACTTTGTCGACCGAGGGAAGTCTTTCAATGACAAAGAGCTACTTCTCTGATTATGGTCAGGAGGATGGCGATAAGAATCCTGAAAAACTCGATAAATTTTTGCCTCCGCCGGCGGGTGTTCGATGAACCCGGTGAAATCTTTCCCGGACGAGAAGCTGTAGTTGTGAATCCTAGCGTTTGGAGACGGCGGCGTAGGCTCGCCGTCATCCTCTGCGCCAAGTTGCTGCTTCAGCTGTTGTTGTTGATCGGAAAACTGATACTGAAACTTGAAACAAAGCGTCGGTGGCTCTGCTTCTTCCTCTTCGACCTTTCTCCTCAAATCAATTGCACTCCGAGAATCGCTTCCTTTCTTAGGTCTGTAGACAGAGCAAGAAAGAAGGAAAAAAAGTAAAAAAAAAAAAATTGTGTTCAAGAAAGCTAGAAAATTAAACCGCAAGTCACGTCTTTACCTCAAGAAATGCATAGCTACGAAACTGATCGCCCAAATCAAGGAACCGGTGAAGATGAACCAGAAGAAATCAGTGAGGATTTCCATGGCCTTGTTGGATAGCTTCTGGAATCCCATGGCAGCTCTGTGCAACTAAAGCTGAATCCCAATCAGAATGAAACAGAGAAGAAGAAGAAGAAGAAGAAGAAGTAATTCGACGGGGGCTAAATATTCTTGGGAAAAGAAAAAAGATGGGAGAAATTTAATGAAGAAAGACAAAAATAAAAGTTTGCGATCGCTGCGGAAAACTGACAGGCAAATCGCGTCGTTCCACACCGTCGGAAATTTTTCTTCGGGAATCTGTCTCTTCGGTTCGCATTATTGTTATTGTTATTATTATTTTCCACATTGTGCCTTTATTTTCCTGGTCAAGACTGAGACTTTTAATTTGCGCGATTTTATTGGAAAATTTACGGAAATAGTCGACGGCGACGTATGATAATAAATGTATATCAAATAAAATAATTAATTTGAACATCATTTATTATTATTATTATTATTTATTTTATTTTTAACATGTAATTATGTATTAATATTTTATTTTTAGAATTAAAGAATTGTATTATAATAGTAAGCATATAAAAATTTTAAACTAAAAAGATATTCTAGATATGCACGATATATGAATATAAGATTAACAATATATTAAGTATATATTGGAAGATATTACTCTGTGCCTTTTCATGAGCAAATTTAAGATTTAGAATTTAACATTTAAGCTAAAGGAAGTGAAAATAAAAAAAAAATTAACACTAGACGTTCACAAGATGCTCATGAATGAATATGTAGGGTAATAAAATTCACATAGTGCTCGTTATCGACGACTGAGAGGGAGGGGCACAATAAGGGGTGGGCCCCTATATGTGTGTATATATATTGGATTTGATATGTTGGTCGACTTTGACTTATCTTTTTTTTGAATGATAAATATATATCATCAAAGAAATGCGCTGACATATAAAAAAAATCCAAACTCCCTATATATGTCATGTCTGACGAAGTATCAAATTTGTGAAGGAATCTGAGGTATGGTGTACAGGTAGACACACATACGTACCATTACTCATGCATACCAATAGCTCTCTCCTCAAGTGTACATTGGTCGATATCATATCATCCGCACAAACCATAGGAGATCCGGTATCGACCAATCTCTATGTCTCCATGATCTGTCATAGGTGGCTCCATGTGTGCCACCTAGCGTCCGTATCATCGATGACTAGCAGTCTCACTGTCGTCCTCCAGCCTTTGGCTCCGTGGCTCCATGTCGCATGCCACACCTTATGCCGCGCGCCGCCAAGTTTCCATATCGTCAGAGCCCAACAGTCTCACTGTCATATCCTCCATCCACTAATGTGTCTCTTAGTGTTCATGTATGAGCTCTGCACTATTCATCCTCCTCTAGTGGCTGGTTAATCTAATACAATACTCATATCCTCAACCTTGTCATGAGTCACCATCACCATCTCCTGAACACTTTTAGCAAGTGATCATCTATCAACGATTTGCAATGTCTTTACCACGAGCCATTTATTGTGTATCAGATAGATCATTTTGGGGGATATATTGACCTCATAATCTTTTTAGTAAAACTTCAACTATAAACAAATTTAGAGTGTCTATACCGTGAATCGTTTGCTACAGACTAGATGGATCATTAAAGGTGGATTTATTTACCTAAATCCTCGCCCTCTCATCAAGATGTACATGTTCTCATGCTCAAGCTCAAGAGGTGTGCTCTCATGTAAGTCCTCTCAACCTCACTCACACATAATCACTTCTCTCACCCACTCACACCATGTGGATCTCAAATTCTCACTCGGGCTCCATGTGGCTCCATGTCTCTCAGGCCTCCAAGCAAGTAATGCTCCTCATCTCTTGTCATCGCTAAAGGCTCTACCCCAAGGCTCCATACAACTCCATGTGTCTTAGTGCTCCAAGGGAGGTAAGTTCGACTACATATCTCTGAGGGCTCTAGATCAGGTATAGTTTTATGCATGCTCTCTATTAACTCCAAAATGTATGTCTGTTATGTGCAAAGTGACGCTACTAAAATGTAGCTCATTTCACCCAAAATGTAGCTCATACTCATCACACTACCTATCATGCCTAAAATGCACATCGTCACCATCCTACCTAATCTATATGTATAGTAAATACATGCAAGTGTAAGTAACACAACAGTTGTAAAATGGAGCGGTAACAAAAAAAACTAGCATGCCCTCATAGTGTCATCCATGCCTGAGTAGTTGATCCGAGTATACCTCTAATGATCTATAGATGTGAATTTATACCTTCCTAAAGACCCAATTTGTGTCAAATTTGAGTCCCTCAAACATGTTGTTTGTCGCCCTCCAAACATGAAGCACTAGTGTTGACATGGCGAGATGATGTGATCTAGTATGGTAAAGGTGCCACAGTACTAAAGCCTGAACGTCCTCAACATGCTCTTGTAAGTGGTCATCTCGAGCCTGATATGTAGTCATGCTCTAATCCTCCCCCATAGCTAGCTAATGGGATCACACCTGAAAAATATACGATCTAATATCTCCTCCTCTTTGCCTGTAGAAAATGCGTTGTCAGTCCTCTAAGTACTCCTGCTTGGCTGATACGAGGAGATGTCCATGTGCAAGAAGTCATACAGTAAATGATTTGGCTAAAGGTACTTCTGTTAGATTGTCTTTACTCATAGCTTCTCAGGCCTCACTTCCTTGAAGTTGTCGTAAGCCCTCTAAACACCTCCTTTCCCCTGGTGAAACCAAGCCGCTAGGGTTTGACGCACAACCTCTAGATTACCGGCAGCTAGCAGGACGCTATCTCTATTGCCCAACTGTTAGAAGTTGCAAGGTGCAAACTTAGTCCCACATTAAGAAACACATGGGAAGATTATTGGTTTATAAGGAATATGATATCTCCATTGGCATGAGGCCTTTTGGGGAGAGCCCAAGAATAAAACCATGAGAGCTTAGGTCCAAAGTGGACAATATCATGCCATTGTGGAGATATCCTAATTTCTTTTGGTCCTAACAAATGGTATCAGAGCCAGGTTGCTCATCCAGATTTAACCATGTGCGTTAAGCCTTAAATAAAGGATATGTGGGCTCCCGTGTCTTGTGGTCCTAGTAGGTCAGGTGGACCAAGGGGCAGAAAGTCCTGGTGGATCAGACATCTAAACGGAAAGTGTTTCCGTTTGTGGTGGGGGCATGTGGTCCTTTGTTTGAGGGGGGATTGTTAGAAGTTGCAAGGTGCAAACTTAGTCCCACATTAAGAAACACATGGGATGATTATTGGTTTGTAAGGAATATGATATCTCCATTGGCATGAGGTCTTTTGGGGAGAGCCCAAGAACAAAACCATGAGGGCTTAGGCCCAAAGTGGATAATATCATGTCATTGTGGAGATATCCTAATTTCTTTTGGTCCTAATACCAACAGTTTCTGGACTACCCATGGCTTCTGATGAATTGACCCTCCTGATAAGAGTGTTTAACAATGTGCTATAATTTGATATCTTCAGCTTTTGTGAAGCTATGGGGATCTCCAGATATCTGAATGACATATACACCAAATGTGATATCCTTTGCTCACGTTTGGGATGGAAATGAAAATCTGATCTAATAGTGCGTCATGCAAGAGAACTAGAGAGATAATTCATGTATAGCCCAAAATAGGGCAATTTACCAAAGGGCGTCCCTAACAATACGTAATTACCAAAGGGCGTCCCATGGTTTCTATTTTACCAAAGGGCGCAGCCCTTTAAGTGAACTTCCTATTCTACCCTTGGCGCCACAATATACCTTTTCCATTACCATTTTCGAGACATCCGAACCACTTTTGCAGTAAAATAAGAATATGTGGTTCGGATGGCAAGGTAGTGGAAATATTCTCAGCCTATATATATAATACTAACTTGCAAAAGTCGAATCATCACGAGGGTACGTATATATTTCGACTTTGCACAACTCAATTGATCAAGACAGCTGAGGAAGATAGGTGTTGAAGGAGAAAAAGCAAGCAACAGATTGGTAACAAATACAAATAGTAATGTACGTATGATTGTCATCTTTGATATTGTATCAGACCTGGTTTTATACTTATCAACTCTTGCTAGAATTTGTATGTTTGGAGGAGTCTAAGGGTGATATGATTACATAATAAGGCTCTGTGAAATTTGTTAAAATGAAGATAAAAAAATGCTTGAATTCGACCTAGGGATGATATATTACCATATCAGGCCCTAGAAGGGCCAGAAATTAAAGGAGTTAAATCCCTAGGAGTGCATGATATCATTAGATTTCAGGCCCTAGGAGTGAATCAAATATGTTGTTTTCAGGCATTGGCAGGGGCTGAAAAAAAATGAATTCAGGTCCACCTAGGGCCTGAAAAAAAAGAAATTCAGGTCCTCCCAGGGCCTGAAATGAAAAGATTTCAGGTCCTTACAGGTACTGAAATCATTGGATTTGAGGGCCTGGGAGGGCCTGAATCAATATAATTCAGGCCCTGTGATTTCAGGCCCTGGGAGGCACAAGGGGGTGGGCCTGAAATAAAATGATTTCAGGCCCACGGTGGGCCTGAAATAAATCATTTCAGGCCCACGGTGGGCCTGAAATAAATCATTTCAGGCCCACGATGGGCCTGAAATCATTTTATTTCAGGTCCACGGTGGGCCTGAAATAAATCATTTCAGGCCCACCTTGGGCCTGAAATAAATCATTTCAGGCCCACCGTGGGCCTGAAATAAAATGATTTCAGGCCCACCGTGGGCCTGAAATGATTTATTTCAGGCCCACCGTGGGCCTGAAATAAAAACATTTCAGGCCCAATGGAGGGCCTGAAATAAAAAATTGGCAGGGCTAGGGTGGGCCTAAAATCACTTCAATTCAGGCCCAGTTTGGGCCTGAATACTTCCATTCCAGGCCGAGGATGAGCCTCAAGTGGGAAAATTTCTGGGTTTTTCAGCAAGGTTAGAGGTTTGGGCCTTCCTAGGTCTTTGATTATGTTTTTCAAAGTTTGTTAAATGTAATTTTAATTTATTTTTCAGGGATGATAATGATGTTGACGAAATTATCTCCGAAATATGGAATACTCTTGATAATAATGCTGTCACGGGGAATGGATCAGAAATTACAAGGAATTTGGCAATTGATCTAAATGAAGAAGCAACTAATATAGAAGGTGAGGGTTTGAATTCTTCTTCAAGAGTTGTTGAATTCTTTGAGGCAACTTGGAGTGGGGAGGAAGGAATTGAAATCCGGAATGCAAATGAATTAGAACTCATTACAAGTGTACTAGAATTCCAAGCCGATGATATGCAGATTGAGGAATATGATTTCCCCCCAGATGAGTACAGTGACTTAGAGAAGGAATTTCCATTAGCTGAAGATCCTTATATTTTAAATTCTCGATTGCTTGCTAGGCCAATTGGAGAGTTAGAGGCAAGAGATGAGCATGAATTTTTTGTGGGGCAGATATTCCCATCTAGAGAAGAATTCAAGAATGCACTTGTCAAACATGCCATGATTAAGCATATGAGATATAACCCAGTTGACACCCGAAAAAATAGAGTTAAAGCAGTGTGCTTCAACCAACCATGTACATGGAGAGTAGTAGCAAGGGGGGAAGTAGAGTTCACTGTTACAAAATATATAAAGGAGCACCAATGCGGAACTGTTAGGGAAAGTGCTGATCATCATGCATGCTCTTCATCATTTGTTGCTTCTTTTGTTGAAGAGCAATTTCTTCATAATGAACAATACAAACCAAGTATGATTATATCAGATATTAAAGCTAGATTTGGAGTGACCATATAATACAGAAAATCATACATAGCTAGGGAGAAAGCATTGAAAAAGATTGTTGGAGATTATGATGAGGCTTATAGAGATCTTCCACAATATCTGCGTGAGTTAAGAGCTAGAGATCCTGAAACGTATGTGGCACTATGCAGGAATGGTGACAATCAGTTCCAGCGGTGTTTTTGGGGTTTTGGTGCTTGCCGAAGGGTTTTCAGATCTTATTTGCGTAGACTTATCGGAATTGATGCCACACACCTAAGAGGAAAGTTTCCGGGAGTAATGTTGATTGCAACGACGATTGATGGTAATGACAATGTTCTTCCAGTTGCCTTCGCAATAGCTGAAGTTGAATGTGGGTCTGCATGGGAGTGGTTTTTGGAGCATACAAAGAGGTTCTTTGGTGTCGATGATCACTCAATCACCATAGTATCAGATAGACATCGGGGCATTATATCAGCAGTTAGAAAAGTCTACCCAAACGCGCATCATGCCTTTTGTTGCCACCACATGTGTTGTAATTTGGTAACTGATATTGGGAGTAGAGCTGCTGTAGGTTTGTTTTGGGCAGCAACACGAGCCAACACAACACTCCAATATGATATGATAATGCAGACAATGCTTGAAAAACATCCAGTTGCCCATAAGTGGCTTCACAACATTGACCCTAAAAGGTGGGCAAATGCACACTTTACAGGGAGAAGGTACAGAATGCTTACCACGAATTGTGTGGAGAGCTTAAATGCTTTGTATAAGTCTACACGTGAGCTTCCCATAAACAGATTAATTGATAATACAAGAAGAAAAGTTGCTCAATGGTTCTATAACCGTAGAGAGCAAGTCTCCAAATGGCAGCTTGCTTTGACACCTAATGCTACAAAAGAAATGGATTCAAGGAGAGAGAAAGCAAGAGCTTATAAGGTTCACCCTTACTCTCAATCAAAAATGGAAGTAGAAACATGGGGCACTTCATACATTGTTGATTTGGAAAAAAAGGTTTGTCATTGTGGGGAGTTTCAAATTTCAGGACTTCCTTGCTCACATGCTATTGCCGTAATCATTTACAGGAACATGGATACACTTCCTTATTGTGAGCATTTTTTTTTATTCTGAAACTTAGAAGTGGGTTTACATGGATCGTATTTTCCCTTGTAGAAGCAAGAAATTTTGGCCTACTGGAGTAAACGACATTACAGTTCTATGTCCCCGTAGCCTTGTGCAGCCTGGTAGACGAAAGAAGGCACGGATAGAGTCCAGACACAATGGCAAGGTCAAACTAAAATGCAGCCAGTGCAAACAACTTGGTCATAATAAAAGGACATGTAGAATGCCGCAGCCCCAAGGTCTTGAGTTAATTGGTATATGTAGTGACCAATA